>SMDT01000425.1:0-171952 GCA_005392925.1 Aquilaria sinensis
AGATAAAGGCGCTGGAAGAGGAGATCGCGATCTGAGGACGAGCTTGACGACCTTGAGCTTGAGAAGAACAAGTCTGATCAAATGGCAAGGTTGCCTTTCAGGACGGCTTCTGCCTTGCTCGGCACCAGGTTCTCCAGAGGTTCCCAGATCTGGACCTCTCTTTTCTGAGGCTCTAAACATTCCTGGGGGACCTCGGTGGGAATGGTCCAAGGTCGAACATCTGAACTTCCTCCTTCAATTCCAGCGCCAAAGGTGGTGGAAAAGGGCGGGCCAGCGAGTGGCTCTCGGGACGCCGCGAACCCTTAGGCTATTTTTAGGGCCCCTTTTCCTTCCCTTCTATTTGTACTCCTTCTTCGGGCACTTCTTCTGTAAAGCAGCTTTGCTCTTAATGAAGATTTTTTGGCTAAGTGTTTCTTCAAGTTTCTTTATTTCCATTGTCCCGAACACGTTCGCTCAAGAGACTTCGGAAAACCTGCGATCAAAGAAACTTTTTTACCTTCCCTTGGCCGAGCCTGTTTGTTCCAAAAGCTTTTTGGAAAGTCTGAAGAATTTGACTAAGTCTTTTTGCATTTCCATTTTGTCCCGAACACATTGCTCAAGGGACTTCGGAAAACCTTCAGTCAAATTTTTGTTTTTCCAGGTGTCCCGAGCATATTTGCTCAAGGGAGTTCGGAAAACCTTCCGCGAGATTTTTCACTTCCCATTTTCCCGAGCACGTTCGCTCAAGGGAGCTCAGGAAATTATCTCTGCGCTGGCTACGGCGAGTACTTCTGCGATATTTTTGTTTTCCATCTTTCCCGAGCGTGGCGGCTCAAGGGACTTTGGAAAGCCATATCTACGCTTTATCATGGCGAGCGTCTTGCGCGGAATTTTGTTCATTTCTGTACTTAAGGAATTTTCTCAAGATACTACTGTACTTAGAACATTTTTTGTACAACATACCTCTTCCGCTCAACCTTACGCGTAGAATTTTTTCAAGGCGTCTGAGTGCCAAGTATTCTTCAATTCTACGCCTTCGGCGTCGCCAAGCTTGTACACGCCTTTTCGTACTTCGGCAAGAACCAGGTAAGGTCCTTCCCAGTTTGCGCGAAGTACTCCGTGGGATGGCCTTCGGGGTGCAAAGTCAGCCTTTCGGAGAACGAGGTCTCCCTTCTTGATTTCTTTTGGCCTGGCCCGTAAGTTTATAGCCGCGGCCACTCTTTGCTGAAAAAGCTTTTCTTCTCAGCTCGGCTATTTCTCTGTGTTCGGCCACAAGGTCGAGCTTGGTTCTCAGACCGAGGTCGTTTCCACCTTCATCAAATACTTGCACCCGTACTGAAGGTACTGAACTATCTCTACTGGGATAATGGCCTCTGTTCCGAAGACGAGTGAGAAAAGAGTCTCCCCTGTGGCTCTTCGGGGCGTCGTTCGGTAGCTCCATAATACACGTTGGAGTTCTCCCGGCCATTTCCCCTTGGCTTCCCCTAGTCTCTTTTTCAGGCCATCTTTTATGGTCCTGTTCGATACTTCCACCTGCCCGTTGCTTTGGGGGTGAGCTACTGGGGCGAAGTGCATCTTTACTTCGAGGTCGGCGATGAATTCTTGGAATCCTTTGTCTATGAACTGGGATCCATTATCAGCTACCGGTACCCTCGGTATGCCGAATCTGCATACGATGTTCTTTCATACGAACTTCTGCACTTCTTTTGCCGAGATAGTTGCCAGTGGTTCTGCCTCTACCCATTTTGAGAAATAGTCCACTGCTACCATGCAGAATTTCACGCCTCCGGATGCTGAGGGGAGTGGCCCAATAAGGTCTATACCCCAGACTGCGAAGGGCCAAGGATAGTCTACCGAAGTTACCATTTCCGAGGGCGTCCTCTGGATTTTTGCATATCTCTGGCAGCTACCGCATTTCCGGAAAAACTGTCTTGCGTCCTTTCTCAGGGTAGGCCAGAAGTATCCCTGGCGAAGTAACACTGCTGCAAGGGCATCAGTTCCAATGTGTGAACCACACATGCCTTCGTGGACCTCTTCAAGGATCATTTCAGTATCCTCTTCATTCACACATCTTTGCAGCGGGTTCGTATATCCCTACCGGTATAACTCTTCGCCAATCAGGAAGAATCTTCCGGAGCGTCTTCATAGTCTTACAGCATCACTGGGGTCTTCGAGGAGCAAATTCTCTGCGAGGTATCTTTTTATTGGATCTTTCCACCCTGTTCCCGAGGTCGCTATGCTCAGCACTGAGATGCTCGGATGGTCTAGCACCTCGGTGTATGTTTTTGATTTTGCCAAGTAATCTGCCTTAGTGTTATTCCGCCGTGGTGCATTTTCGATCCGTACGGTGTCAAACTCTTGGATGAGCTTTGCTACTAGCTCATGATATTTAGCGAAGATTGGGTCCTTCGCCCCATAATCTCCTGCCGTCTGCCGAACTACCAGCTGGGAATCGCTGTGAGCCTTTAAGTTTCTCACGCCAATCTTTCTGGCCAAGCGTAATCCCGCTATGAGGGCTTCATACTCAGCTACATTGTTGGTGACGTTGAAGCTGAACTTGATAGCCTTCATTACCTCCAGGCCTTCAGGGCCCCTGATAATTACTCCAGCTCCCTGGTGTTCGGACCCCGAGGCTCCGTCTACGTGCAAGGTCCATTCTGGCTCACCCTCTTTTGGATCTGAATGGCTCTCCTCAGTGGTGGGTATTTCGGCGATAAAATCTGCCAGTGCTTGGGCTTTTATGGCCTTCCGAGGCTCATACGTGATTTCGTGCTTGCCCAGCTCTATGCACCACTTGGAGAGCCTTCCCGAATGATCAACTCTCTTCATGACATCCCGTAGTGGCAGACTACTTCGGACGATGATGGGCTGAGCCTGAAAGTATGGCCGCAGCCTTCTCACTGCAAGCACTAAGGCATATATAGCTTTTTAAAGCAAAGGGTACCTGACTCCGGTGCCATGCAGGGACTTGCTGACATAGTAGACCGGCCATTGCTTTGGCCCTTCTTCTTTCACAAGGACCGAGCTCACAGCTTTTTCTGTGACGGCGAGGTAGAGTACGAGGGGCTCTTCCTCCCGAGGTTGTCGCAGAGTCGGCAGGCTGGCCAGGTAGACTTTGAGTTCTTCCCAGGCCTTTCGGCAATCTTCATCCCAAGGATGATCATTCCTTCCGAGGTTGCCTTCCATTTTTGCTGCCTTTGTGAGGACTTTGAAGAAGGGTCGACACCTATCTCCGTACCTGGAAATAAACCTGCTCAGAGAGGTTATTCTTCCGGTGAGTCTCTGCACGTCTTTGACTGTGGCAGGAGTTCGGAACTCAAGCAGAGCCTTAATCTTCTCGGGTTTAGCATCGATGCCTCTTTCGGATACCATGTACCCAAGGAATTTTCCCGAGGTCACCCCGAAGATGCAGTTCTCAGGATTTAGGCGGATCCCGAAGGCTCTGAGTTTTTGGAAGGTTTCCTCTAAATCTGCAACGTGGTAGCCAGGCAGCTTGCTCTTGACTATCATATCATCAACATACACCTCCATGTTTCTCCCCATTTGGTCTTTGAAGACCTTGTTCATCAACCTCTGGTAGGTGGCTCCTGCATTTTTGAGCCCGAAGGGCATCCTGATATAGCAATATGTTCCTCCCTCGGTGATGAAGGCAGTCTTCTCTTCATCTTCGGGGTCCATCCTTATCTGATGGTAGCTACTGAAGGCGTCTAGGAAACTTAGGAGCCCATACTCAGCAGTTGAATCTACCAGTTGATCTATTGGCGGCAGAGGGTATGAGTCTTTCGGGCAAGCATCGTTCAAGTTTCTGAAGTCGATGCACATCCGGAGTTTGCTGCTACCTTCTTTTGTGGCAATGACCACGTTGCTTAACCATTCGGGGTACTTGACCTCCCTGATAACTTCAGCATCTAGGAGACGCTGGACTTCGGTTTCGACAAAGTTGCTTTTGTGGGCTGAGATGCTCCGTTTCTTTTGCCGGACAGGTTTTGCTTCCGGGCTTACTTTGAGGCTATGCTGTATTATGCCAGGGTTTATCCCTGGCATATCTTTCGGCGAGTAGGCAAACAGATCTTTATTTTCCAGCAGAAAGGATACAAGTTTTTCCTTGTCACCTTCGGCCAAGCTCTTCCCTATTCGGGTAGATTGACCTGGGACAAGCTCTACTGCTTCCGTTTCTGCTTTGGCGAGATCTTCTTCTTTGCCTTTTTCTAGCGCCTTTGCCTCCATCGTTTGCGCGAGGTTGCTCGCCGGAGCTTTTCGTGCTTTTACAAACACCTTTCTTACCTCGGCTTGGTCTAGGAAGACCTCTGCATCTCCATCCTTGGTGGCGAATGTGACAGTCAAGTACTTCACATCAGGGCGAATATGCAGGTTCCCCATTGTCTGTCTTCCAAGGATGACGTTGTACGAGGATGGGACGTCCATGACGATGATTCTCGCCATTGTGGATGCGTACAATTCAGCTGCTCCTCTTACCGAAGTCCCTCTCATCATCAGCGGGAGATCGATCCATCCGAGGACGGGGAGTTTGGATGGTCCAACCCCAAAAGTGGGCGAGGTGACAGGCTTCAGTTCGCTGCTGGAGATGCCCAAGCTCGGCAGCAGGTGCGAGAATAGGACGTCAGCATTTGAGCCATCATCAAGCAACACTCTTTTGACGTCCCAGTTCCCTATTCCTCGCCATGATCAGCAGCGGATCGTCGTGGGGGAAGACGACGGTGGAGCCATCTTTGCGAGCCAGCTTCTTTGATGGACTTTGATACTCCATGACTGCAATTTCTCTGGCTTTCCGCTTTCTTTCCGAGGATGGGAGCCCCGTGGTGATGGTTTGGATAACCCCTGCTAGGAGGTGGAGGGCGCCTTTTTGGACTTCTATTTCTCCGCCTGTCGGAGTCGTAATCCTCGTCTTCGGCCCTTTCTTCCTCCTCTTTTCTGCCTCTTTGGGGAAGGCATCCGCAGGTACTTCCGAAGTTGGCCTTGTTTTATCAGCGACTCTATGTACTTCTTCAGCTGGAAGCAGTCTTCGGTGTCATGGCCGTGGTCGCGATGAAACTGGCAGAACTTCTTGTCATTCTTTTTGTTATCGGCGGTCATGGCCCTTGGCCGCCGAATCTGCGTCCCTTGCCTTTCCAGCGCCATGAGGATGCTGGTCCGTGTGGTGCTCAGGGGCGTGAAACTTTGAGGTTTCCTTCCCCGCATCCTCCGAGGTCGTCCTGCCTGTTCCGTCGGATGCCGAGCTTGTTGATTGGACCCTTCGGCGCGGTGGTGATCGGACTTCGGCCCTGCCATTCTTAGCTCCTCGGCTGTCATGTGCTGTTCGGCCCTTCGGTAAAATTCTCCGAGGGTGTCCGGGGGGTCCTTTGAGAACTCGTAGAACAGCTGTGAGTCTCGCCGAAGGCCCCGTGTCATGGCAAGAATGCGGATTTCGGGCCGGAAGTCTGGGACGCTCAGGGCTTCCCTGTTGAACCTTTCGACATAGTCTCGGATGGTTTCTCCGTTCCTCTGCTCTATGTCGAACATCTGCACAGGCATCTTCGCAGTCGGCCTGCTCCCAATGAACTGCTGCGTGAAGGCCGTGGACAACTCCTGGAACTCAGTAATGGTCCCTGGGGGCAATGAATTGTACCACGCAGTTGCTGGCCCTGTGAGGGTGACTTCAAAGCATTTGCACATGGTAGCGTCATCAGCACCGTGCATTATCATGCTGCGTCTGTACTTCGTCAAGTGGGCCTGTGGATCTGTAAGGCCATCATAAATTTCCAGGCGAGGTACTCTGAAGTTACCTGGCATAGCTGCCTCAACGACGGCCTGAATGAATGGGGAGTCATCTTCGCAGCATGTTCCAGAGAGTCTGGCCCAAACGGGTTTTCTGGCCACTTGTTTCTCCACTCTGTCCAGCCGTGCTAGTATCCTCTCCATAAGCACTGTGGCGCTAGGGCCTTCTTCAGGGAATGGAGATCGCCGGCGCCTCTTCGGGGAGCGAGTTCGGCGCTGAGGGGACAAGGACCTCGCCTCAGGCGACGAACTGCTTCGCTGTGAGACTCTCGGTCGCTTGGACCCGGTTTGTCCCACAGGCCGTTTCCCGAGGGCTATATCTTCTGTGGATGATTCTTCGCGAGGGTCTCCACTCCCCGAACTGCGATGTGTAGACTTGGGGCTTCTCTCCCGAGGGCGTGTCGTTGAGGGGGGTCTCTGGGCCCGTGCCTGCTGTGGCCACCTTCGGTCGATCTGCTGGGTCATTTCAGCAACGACCGAACGCTGAAAGTCCCTCAAGAAGCTCATGGGGACTACCAGAGGGCAGTCTTCCTCAGGCACAGAAGTCCCTAGGAGTGTTTGCTCAGCAGCCGGTTGTGTCTCAGGCGCGGACTGAGACCTTGGGAGTCCCTTGTCTTTAGAACGCCGAGTCTCAACGACGGCGATCTCAGAGCGGGTTCCCACAGACGGTGCCAAATGATGGCCAGGGGCCTCATCGTTTAGAGTCATGATGACTAGAGGAGAGACTTCTGGGAGGAAGAACGCCTGGTGGATTGGATCGCCCAAAGGAGAGTGCCTGAAAGCTTAGAAACAAAGGGTTAGGAGGCCCCTAGAGTGTTTTTCCGGGGGGGGAGCCTCCGACGCCCAAGTCAGTGGTGGCTGAGAGAAAGGCAGAGAAAATAGCACAAAGGGCTGAGGAGTCTCGCCTGGTAATTTTCTCAGAGTGTGGGAGCAGTGTTTCTCCAACCAGCCTCCTGCCAAGTATTAATTCCTGGTATTTATAGGAGCGCTTAGCCCGTTCAGATCGCGACACGTGTTCGGTCGGATGTTCCTGAATTTCTGGGCGTAGGAGACAGATAGCTGGTAGCAGGTTGCCTTGAGCCATGTGCTGAGACGGGCCATGATGTGATTCTAATGGCGTCAGCGTGGCAGTGCGCCTTTTGAGGCGGATTGTGGCGTCTGCGAATGGATGTGTCAGAGGCTTCCTTAAATGCTTCCATAAATGCTCCTGCCGTACTCCCGAGGTCCCTGGGTGAGGTCGTCCTTTGGTACGGACAGAGCCTCTTCGGGAAACAAGCCCTCAGTTCGGGGGTTCCCAGTTTCAGGGAGTTCCGCCTTCGGGGATATCATGTTCGGCTTGCTGTGTCTGGTGCCGCTTTTCTGAAGGCGATCTGTTCACAACCTTGGGGGGCCGAGTAGTGTCCTCGGGTTTTCCTGGCGTGCCGGGCTCGGAGCTCTTCGGCTATCTCCCGAGGTGCATGATCACACCTTTTCTCGGGTAGCGCCAGCTTCTTCTGGCCATTCTTGTGGCAGGGAGTTCGGCCAGATCGACGCAATAGCGTTTGGCTATCAATAGTGATATCCAAACTGCTAACTTTGGGTTCGACTTAACTAAGTCATCCTAATAGGATTAGGGACTTAGAGGCATAGAGTTGGGCTTAAGTTCATGAGATGAGCTTGGCCAAGTGTTGTTCACCCAACTATCCAAGAGTTGCATAAGATGCAGTTGGCAAGGAGTTGCCTACCTAAATAGCTGTAACTTGAGAGAAAAGCCAAAGCTGACTCAGGTTGTGGTCAAATATGGATCTTGGCCCACTAGAATACCTTAGCGCCGAGGTGTTCCGAAATAATATCGAGGGTTATTATTTTGAGGAAAATGGTGGGAGTATCGTTTAATAAAAGTCTTTATTAAATGAATTAAAATACATGACTCTTACACTGCATATTTACTGTTGTAGATAACCATGGCACAAAACACATCGACACTTTCGTTGCGATCAATCCTTGAGAAGGAAAAACTTAATGGGACCAACTTTCTCAAATGGTACCGAAACTTGAGGATAGTCCTCAAACAAGAGAGAAAGGCTTATGTCCTAGAGTAGCCCATTCCGAATGAGCCTGCTGCCACTGCTCCAAGAGCTGAAAGGGATGCTCACAAGAGGCATTCTGATGATGCTTTGGATGTTGCATGCCTCATGCTTATTACCATGGAATCTGAGCTTCAGAAGCAACATGAGAACATGGGGGCGTTCGATATGATCGAACATCTCAAAATGCTTTTCCAAGAGCAAGCTAGGCATGAGAGGTTTGAGACCTCTAAGGCATTGTTTCAGTGCAAGATGTCTGAGGGAAGTCCCGTGGGTCCTCATGTGCTCAAGATGATTGGGTACATTGAGAATCTTGAGAATTTGGGATTTGCTCTTCAGAAAGAGTTGGCTATCGATGTAGTCTTGCAATCATTGCCTGAAAGCTACAGTCAGTTCGTCATGAACTATAACATGAACGACCTTGACAAGTCCCTCCCTGAATTGCTCAACATGTTGAGAACTGCTGAGCAAAACCTTAAGAAGGCTAAGCCCATTTTGATGGTTCAAAAGGGCAAGGGAAAAGGAAAAGCCAATAAGAAGAAGGATAAAGCTAATGGAAAGTCCAATGCTAGTTCTTCTTCAGCTGCACTGAAACCAAAGGGTGGTGTGGCAAAGGAAGGGGAGTGCTTCCATTGTAAGCAACCTGGACACTGGAAGCGCAACTGCAAGCTCTATCTTGAAGAACTTGCTAAGGAAAAGGGAAGTAAGACTTCCACTTCAGGTATTTTTGTTATAGAGGCTAACTTTTCTACTTCCTCATCTTGGGTATTGGATACTGGATGTGGATCTCACATTTGTGCAAATGTGCAGGATCTAAGTAGAAGTAGAAGATTGGCCCGAGGTGAAGTGGACCTACGTGTTGGAAATGGAGCAAGGGTTGCTGCCTTAGCCGTAGGGACTTATGTTCTCACTTTACCTAGTGGATTAGTTTTAGAATTAGACAACTGCTACTTTGTGCCTACTATTAGTAGAAATTTGATTTCTGTTTCTTGTTTGGACAAGAAAGGTTTTTCATTTATAATAAAGGACAAATGTTGTTCTATTTATTTGAATGAAATCTTTTATGGTAGTGCTCAACTTAGCAATGGGTTGTATGTTCTAGACCTCTGGCAAGATCCAATCTATAATGTGAATACCAAGAAGGTCAGATTAAATGATTCAAACCCGACCTATCTCTGGCACTGTCGCTTGGGCCATATAAATGAGACCCGCATATCCAAGCTCCATAAGGATGGACTCTTGGACTCATTTGATTTTGAATCATATGAGACATGTGAGTCATGTTTGTTGGGCAAGATGACCAAAGCCCCATTCACAGGGCAAAGTGAAAGGGCTAATGACTTACTAGGACTCATACATAGTGATGTATGTGGCCCTATGTCTACACAAGCTAGAGGAGGTTTCCAATACTTCATTACTTTCACTGATGACTTCAGCAGATATGGCTATGTGTATCTCATGAGACACAAGTCAGAATCCTTTGAAAAGTTCAAAGAATTCAAGAATGAAGTAGAGAATCAACTCGGGAAGAGTATCAAAGTGCTTCGATCAGATCGAGGTGGAGAGTACTTGGATCGAGAATTCCTTGACTATCTGAAGGAGTGTGGTATAGTATCACAACTCACTCCACCAGGTACACCTCAATGGAATGGTGTATCTGAAAGGAGAAATCGAACTCTGTTAGACATGGTTCACTCTATGATGAGTCAAGCTGACCTTCCAAACTCCTTTTGGGGACATGCTCTAGAGACAGCCGCTTTTACACTAAACCGAGTTCCATCTAAATCGGTTCAAAAGACACCATATGAGATATGGAGTGGGAGGCATCCCAATTTGTCTTTTATGAAGATTTGGGGCTGTGACGCTTATGTGAAACATCAATCCTCTGACAAACTAGGGCCCAAATCTCAAAAATGCCTTTTTGTTGGGTATCCCAAAGAAACAAAGGGTTACTATTTCTACAATCCTTCTGAGCAAAAAGTGTTTGTTGCTCGAACTGGTGTCTTTTTGGAGAAAGAGTTTATCTCTAAAGGAACTAGTGGGAGGAAAGTAGAACTTGAAGAAATTCAAGAACAACAAGGAGACATCGAACCTGAAATGGAACCTGAACAGACACCACAAGATGTTGTGGTTCAAGAGTCTGTTCCTGTAGCACAGAGCCCACGTAGGTCTAGTAGGATTCGGCGTGAGCCCGAGAGATATGGATTTCTCGTGACTCACACTGGTGATGTGATGCTCATGGATCAGGATGAGCCCACAACCTACCAACAAGCTATGTCGGGGCCTGACTCTGAGAAGTGGCTAGTGGCCATGAAATCCGAGATGGAATCCATGTATGAAAACCAAGTATGGACTTTGGTTGACCCACCTGAAGGGGTAAAACCCATAGGGTGCAAATGGGTTTTCAAGAAGAAAACTGACATGGATGGTAATGTGATTACCTTTAAGGGACGATTGGTTGCAAAAGGTTTCAAGCAAAATTCATGGTATTGACTATGATGAAACTTTTTCACCAGTTGCTATGCTTAAATCCATCCGAATTTTGTTTGCTATTGCTGCACACTATGATTATGAGATATGGCAAATGGATGTCAAAACTGCATTCCTAAATGGAAAGCTACTTGAGGATGTGTACATGACACAACCTGAGGGTTTTGTCACTCCTGAGAATGCCAATAAAGTGTGCAAGTTGCAAAGGTCCATTTATGGACTGAAGCAAGCTTCTCGAAGTTGGAATCTTCGTTTTGATGAAGCAATCAAAGAGTTTGGTTTTATCAAAAATGAAGATGAACCTTGTGTCTACAAGAAGGTTAGTGGGAGTGCTATTGTCTTCTTGGTGTTGTATGTAGATGACATACTACTCATCGGGAATGACATTCCTGAGCTACAGTCTGTGAAGACTTGGCTAGGGAAATGTTTCTCTATGAAGGACTTGGGTGAAGCAGCCTATGTGTTAGGCATCAGGATCTATAGAGATAGATCTAGAAAGCTTCTTGGCCTAAGTCAAAGTACATATATTGACAAGGTGCTAAAGAGGTTTAGCATGCAAGATTCCAAGAAAGGATTCTTGCCCATGTCACATGGTATCACTCTTTCTAGATCTCAGTGTCCGAGTACAACTAAGGAGAGAGAGCGCATGAGTAAGATTCCATATGCCTCAGCAATTGGATCTATCATGTATGCCATGATATGTACTCGTCCTGATGTCTCATATGCTTTGAGCATGATGAGTAGGTACCAATCGAACCCCGGTGAGAGTCACTGGACAGCTGTTAAGAACATCCTTAAGTACTTACAAAGGACTAAGGATGCATTCTTGGTCTTTGGAGGTGAAGATGAGCTCGTTGTAAGGGGTTACACCGATGCAAGCTTCCAATCCGATAAGGATGATTTTAGATCGCAATCTGGTTATGTGTTTTGTATTGGTGGTGGTGCTGTGAGCTGGAAGAGTTCAAAGCAAGAGACAGTAGCTGACTCTACAACAGAATCTGAGTACATTGCCGCCTCTGATGCTGCGAAGGAGGCAGTTTGGATCAAGAAGTTCATCACTGAACTTGGAGTGGTTCCAAGCATTGCCGACTCGATAGAGCTCTATTGTGACAACAATGGAGCAATCGCACAGGCTAAGGAACCTCGATCTCACCAGCGATCCAAACACATACTCCGATGCTATCATCTCATCAGGGAGATCATTGAGAGGGGTGATGTAAGGATATGCAGGACTTCGACAGACAGCAACATTGCTGATCCACTGACAAAGCCCCTTACGCAGCAGAAGCATGATAGCCATTCTAGGTCCATCGGTATTAGATACATGGATGATTGGCTTTTAGTGCAAGTGGGAGATTGTTAGTGTTGTGCCCAAAAAGCCAATCATGAGATGATTGTATTTTTGCACATTGAGTCATGATATTTTATTAAGGCATTAATCCAGCAATTATGTTTGTTGTTTTGTTTCTGCGTAACTTAACAAACATAATTGTAACCCTAGAATAATGATATTCTTAAACGTCCCTGGTCTAGTATTATTGTGGAGCGGGTTGCAATAATACATAACGACTAGCATATGTGGAGACTAATATGAGATATGTAGTCTACATATGGGTACAAGTTGGAGAACTTGTGTACTGGACCGACCCACCATGAGAACACTACATGGATCGTTATATGAGTGTCATAAGTGATTCTCATAGTGATCATGGTATATGTAGTCCTTCGACCTAAGATCATCAAGGTTCCCTACATGTGAGTCACATACTTTGATACTTTCCTTTGTTGCTCGTAACTGAGTGAACTTGAAGGAGGTCATTGGGTATGTCACATATCATGCGGAGGGATTTGTATGATCAAGATGGGATTTGTCCCTCCTATGTAACGGGAGTGATATCTTCGGGCCCCTTGATAGAGTGAGACTTAGAAAATGCATGGCCATGCTCGGATGAGTTGATATACGATATCAATGTCATCAGTTTAAGTTGGTCTACTCGGTAATCAAGAAACCAAAGATTGGGCTATACGAGAGTGACACATTCCATGTCTCGTGCTTAGTCTTGATATCTTGGACAAAGGGACAATGGCATATATCGGTGATGATCATAAAGGTATAGTCGAATCATCGACAATCTTGTCACTTGGGTAGCAATGATGTGTTGCTAGACACCGCTCATTGCTTATGATCATAAATGTGATTTATGATCATTGCCAACGTGATAAGAGCCTATTGGGTCGCACACATAGAGCAATTTGGATCATTAGAGTGCCTGGGCTAATTATTTGGGTTTTGGTTTCACTTTAATTTCGTATTAATAATGGGCCCAAGAGTTGAGCCATTATTAAGCCCAAAATTAAATCCTAATTGGATTAGGGCTTTGAAACCCATTAGGCCTGGAAGTTGAGCCTCACTATAAATAAAACTTTTAAGTGAGAAATTCGTAGGTCTCCTTGCCCTAGCCTCCCAAAAGGACAGTCGCACTCTTCTCTTGCAATTCCTTGGAGGACGTAAGCTAGCACTGCGAGCGCAAGAGAAACGCATCTGCCGGGATGTGGTGGAAGCGTGGTGATCCTGAGAGGCTCGTGTGGATACCATAGAGAGCTTGAACACGTTAACTGTTTAGGTTTTGTGATTCGACTCTACTGTTGAGTGAGAGATCTCAACCGAAAATTAGGTATGCAAATTTTCAAACACCCAGTTTACCCCGTTTCACTTGGATCCTGGAGGGTTTCGGTTAAATTCCGCTGAGCTGTTTGGCTCCCGAAACCCAACACTACCTGCCCATTGCTTTGGGGGTGAGCTACTTGGGCGAAATGCATTTTTGTTCCGAGGTCACTGATAAATTTCTGGAATCCTTTGTCTATGAACTGGGACCCATTATCAGTTACTAGAACCCTTGGTATGCCGAATCTGCATACAATGTTTTTCCATACGAACTTCTGCACCTCTTTTGCCGAGATGGTCGCCAATGGTTCTGCCTCGACCCATTTGGAGAAATAGTCTACTGCTACCACGTAGAATTTTACGCCTTCAGGGGCTGTTGGGAGTGGCCCAAAGTGGTCTATGCCCCAGACTGCGAAGGGCCAAGGGTAGTCAGCCGAAGTTACCAATTCCGAGGGTGTCCTCTGGATATTCGCGTGTCTTTGGCAATTACCGCATTTCCGGACGAACCTCCTAGCGTCCCTTCTCAGGGTAGGCCAAAAGTAGCCTTGGCGAAGTATTACTGCTGCAAGGGCGTCGGTTCCGATGTGCGAACCACAAGCGCCTGCGTGTACTTCTTCGAGGATCATTTCAGTATCCTCTTCGTCAACACACCTCTATAGTGGATTTGCATATCCCTGCCGATATAATTCTTCGCCAATTAGGAAGAATCGGCAGGAGCGTCTTCGCACTTTGGCAGCTTCGCTAGGGTCTTCGGGGAGCGTACTGTCTGTGAGATATCTTTTTATCGGGTCTTTCCAGCCTTTTCCCGAAGTTGCTATGCTCAGCAATGTGATGCTCGGGTGCTTTAGCACCTCGATGCATGCTTTTGATTTTGCCAAGCAATCTGCCTCGGTATTATCTCATCGAGGAACGTTTTCGATTCGTACGGTGTCAAACTCCCGGATGAGTTTTGCCACCAATTCATGGTATTTTGCCAAGGTTGGGTCCTTTGCCCCGTAGTCTCCTGCCGTTTGTCATACTACCAGCTGGGAATCGCTGTGGGCTTTCAAGTTTCTTATGCCAATCTTTCTGGCCAGGCGCAATCCTGCTATGAGGGCTTCATACTCCGCCATATTGTTGGTGACGTTAAAGCCGAACTTGATAGCCTTCATCACTTCTAGGCCTTCAGGGCCCCTGATGATTACGCCAGCTCCCTGGTGTTCGGACCCTGAGGCTCCATCAACATACAAAGTCCATTCGGGCTCACCTTTGCTAGGATCCGGGTGGTTATCCTCGGTGGTGGGTACTTCGGCGATGAAGTCTGCTAGTGCTTGAGCTTTTATGGCTTTCCGAGGTTCATAAGTGATGTCGTGTTCACCAAGCTCTATACACCACTTGGAGAGCCTTCCGGAATGATCAACTTTGCTCATGACATCCCGTAGTGGCAGACTATTTCGGACGATGATAGGGTGAGCCTGAAAGTATGGCCGTAGCCTTCTCCTTACCAGCACCAAGGCATATATAGCTTTTTGCAACAAAGGATACCTGATTTTGGCGCCATGCAGGGATTTGCTTACATAATAGACCGGCCATTGCTTCGGCCCCTCTTCTTTCACGAGGACCGAGCTCACAGATTTTTCTGTGATGGCGAGGTATAACACGAGGGGCTCTCCCTCGTGAGGTTGCCGCAGGGTGGGCAGGCTGGCTAAGTAGATTTTGAGTTCTTTCCAGGCCTTTTGGCAATCTTCATTCCAAGGATGATCATTATTTCTGAGGTTGTTCTCCTCTTTTGTTGCCTTAGTGAGGACTTTGAAGAATGGTCGACACCGGTCTCCATACTTGGAAATAAACCTGCTTAGATAGGTTATCCTTCCGGTGAGTCTCTGCACATCCTTTATTGTGGCCGGAGTTCGGAACTCGAGCAGAGCCTTAATTTTTTTTGGGTTAGCATCAATGCCTCTTTCTGATACCATGTACCCAAGGAATTTTCCCGAGGTCACTCCGAAGATGCACTTTTCGGGATTGAGACGGATCCCGAAGGCTCTGAGCTGGTGGAAAGTTTCCTTTCGATCTGTGACGTGGTCGTCAGGTAGCTTGCTTTTGACTATCATATCATCGACATATACTTCCATGTTTCTCCCTATCTGATCGTTAAAGACCTTGGTCATCAGCCTTTGGTAGGTGGCTTCTGCGTTTTTAAGCCCGAAGGGCATTCTGACGTAACAGTATGTTCCTCCCTCGGTAATGAACATGGTTTTCTCCTCATCTTCGGGGTCCATCCTTATTTGATGATACCCACTGAAGGCATCTAAGAAACTTAGGAGCCCGTATTCAACAGTTGAGTCTACCAATTGGTCTATGGTGGGAGGGGGTATGAGTCTTTTGGGCAAGCATCGTTCAAGTTTCTGAAGTCGACGCACATCCGGAGCTTACTGCTTCCTTCTTTTGTGGCAATAACCACGTTGCTCAACCATTCGGCGTATTTGACCTCCCTGACGACACCATAGTCTAACAAGCGCTGCACTTCAGTTTTGACAAAGTTACTTTTATGGACCGAGATGCTCCGTTTCTTTTGCCGGACAGGTTTTACCTCCGGACTTACTTTAAGGCTATGCTGTATTACGCCAGGGTTTACCCCCAGCATATCTTTCGGCGAGTAGGCAAATAGATCTTTATTTTTTAGCAGAAAAGATACAAGTTTTTTCTTATCACCTTCGGCCAGGTTTTTCCCTATTCGGGTATTTTGGCCTGGGACAAGTTCCACTTCTTCTATTTCCGCCATCGCGGGATCTTTTGCATCGCCCTTCTTTGGCGCCTTTGCCTCCATCATTTGCGTGAAGTTGCTTGCTGGAGCTTTTCGTGCCTTGACGAACACCTTCCTTACCTCGCTCTGATCGATGAAGATTTCCCCGTCTCCATCCTTGGTGGCGAAAGTGACCGTTAAGTACTTCACATCAGGGCAAATGAGCAGATTTCCCTGTGTCTGCCTTCCAAGGATGGTGTTGTACGATGAAGGGACATTCAAGACAATGAATCTTGCCACTGTGGAGGTAAATAATTCAGCAGTCCCATCTACCGAAGTTCCTTTCATCATTAAGGGGAGATCGATCCATCCGAGGACGGGCAGTTCGGATGGTCCTACCCCGAAGGTAGGCAAGGTGACGGGCTTGAGGTCGCTGCTAGATATGCCCAAGTTTGGCAGTAAATGCGAAAACAGGACGTCGGCGTTCGATCCATCGTCGAGCAACACTCTCTTGACGTCCCAGCTTCCTATCCTTGCCATGATCAATAGTGGATCGTCGTGGGGAAAGATGACGGCGGAGCCATCCTTGCGGGCCAGTTTCTTTGTCGGACTATGATATTCCATGACTGCTATTTCTCTGACCTTCCTCTTTCTTTCCGAGGACGGGAGCCCCGTCGTGATTGTCTGTATTATTCCTGCCGGAGGTGGAGGGCACCTTTTCGGGCTTCGGTTCCTCCGCCTATCGGAGTCGTAGTCCTCATCTTCTGCCTTTCCTTCCTCCTCATTTTTCCCTTTCAGGGAGGGCATCCGCAGATAACGCCGAAGTTGGCCCAGTTTTATTAGCGACTCTATATACTTCTTCAATTGAAAGCAGTCTTCGGTGTCGTGGCCGTGGTCACGGTGAAACTGGCAGAACTTCTTCATGTTCTTTTTATTATCAGCGGTCATGGCTCTTGGCCACTGAATCTGAGTCCCCTGCATTTCCATTGTCATGAGGATGTTGGTCCTTGTGGTGTTCAGAGGTGTGAAAATTGGTGGTTTCCTTCCCCTCATCCTCCGAGGTCGGCTAGCCTGTTTGGTTGGGTACTGGGTTTGCTGGTTGGACCCTTCAGCCCGGGTGTGATCGAACTTCGGTCCACCCATTCTCAGTTCTTCGGCCATCATGTGCTGTTCGGCCCTTCGGTAAAATTTGGCAAGCGTGTCCGGGGGGTCTTTGGAGAACTCGTAAAATAGCTGTGGGTCTCTCCGAAGGCCCCGCGTCATGGCGAGAATGTTTATTTCGGGCCGAAAGTCTGGGACGCTCAAGGCTTCTCTGTTGAACCTCTCGACATAGTCGCGGATGGTTTCTCCATTTCTTTGCGCTATGTCGAACATTTGGACAGGCATCTTCGCCGTTGGCCGACTTCCAATAAATTGCTGCGTGAAGGCCGTGGATAACTCCTGGAATTCTGTAATGGTTCCTGGAGCTAATGAATTATACCACGCAGTTGCGGGTCCTGTGAGGGTGACCTCGAAACATTATGCACAAGGTAGCATCGTCGGCACCGTGCATCATCATGCTGCGTCTGTATTTAGTCAGATGGGCCTGTGGATCAGTACGGCCATCATAAGTTTCGAGCCGAGGTACTCTGAAGTCGCCAGGCATGGCAGCCTCAACTATGGCTTGAGTGAATGGGGAGTCATCCCCACAAAAGATTTCAGACAGCCTAGCCCAGACGGGCTTGCGGGCTACCTGTTTTTCTACCCTGTCTAGTCTTGCTAGTATCCTCTCCATAAGGATCGTGGCACTAGGTTCTTCCTCTGGGAAGGGAGATTGTCGGCGTCTCTTCGGGGAGCGAGTTCGGCGTTGGAGGGACAGGGACCTCGCCTCAGGCGACGAGCTCCTTCGGTGTGGGACTTCGGATCGCCTGGACTTGGCTTGTTCTGTAAGTTGTGCCCCGAGGGGCATATTTTCCATTGAAGACTCCTCACACGGATCTCCACTTCCTAAACTACGGTGGGTTGGTTTGGGGCTTCTCTATCAAGGGCGTGCTGGCGAGGAAGGCCTTTGGGCCTGAGTCTGTTGTGGCCACCTTCGGTCTATCTATTGTGTCATTTCAGCCACAACAGAACGTTCAAAGTCGCGTAGGAAACTCATGGTTATGACCAGAGGACACTCTTCCTCCGGCGTGGAAGTCCCTGGAAGGGTTTGCTCAGTGGCTGGTTGAGCTTCAGGCGCGGACGGGGACTTCGGGAGTCCCTTGTCCTTTGAACGCTGAGTTTCAACAATGGCGACCTCAGTGTGCTCTCCCACAGACGGCGCTAAATGATGCCCCGAGGCATCCTCGTTAAGTGACATTGTAACTTCTGGAGGGACTTCCTGAGAGGGAGAACGCCTGGAGCCCAGATTTCCCAGAGGAGCGTGCCTGAAAAGCTCAAAAGAGAGGGCTAGGAGGTCCCCAGAGTGTTTTTCCGGGGAGGAGCCTCCGACGCCCAAGTCAGTGTCTTGAGAAGGTGAAGGGGGAGCAGTAAAGGTTTTAGTGGCCTTGCCTGTTCGTGTTTTCTCAAGAAAAAAGGGGGTCTGGTCCTGGAGAGTTTTTTCGCCAGGGTTTGTTTCCTAGTATTTATAGGAGTGTTCAGTCCGTCCAGATCATGACACGTGTTCGGTCAAATCTTTCTTGTACCTTCGGGCGCAGGGGACAAGTGGTTGTTTGCAGGCTCCTCGAGCCTTGGTCCGAGACAGGTCGTGACAAGACCTGGACGGCGTGGACGTGTCAGACCGCCGTTCCAGGCGGCATGTAGCGCCTGCGGATGACATGTCAGAGGCTCCTTAAATGCTCCTGCCGTACTTTCGAGGTCCCCTGGGTGAAGTCATCCCTTGGTACGGACGTCCTTCTTTGGCTGGTGTACCACTAGTTTGGGAAGCCCCATAGCTCGGGGGTTCCGCCTTCGGGCCAACGATTCTCCCGTTTTGGAATAGCTAGACTTTCACCTCCGAAGGTGATCCGCTTGGTCCCCCGAAGGAGCTGGTAACGTTTTTGGAGTTCCTGAGGTATTAGCCGAAGTCCTAAGTTCGACACGTCTTGACTTTGCTAGTTCCGAGGTCAATGATAGTGCCTCCTTCGGGTGACATTAAGCTCTCCGGTTACCTCTTGTTTTTGGTAGGAGGCACGGGGTGAGAAAGGCGATAGTCCTTCGGCTATCAGTGGGCGCCCTCAGAAGTTTAAGGGAAGGAAGCCAATTGCCTTCACTGCCCTGAACACCATTAGGATGAACATCCTGATGGCGATGGACAGGCAAGGGACTCAGATTCAACGTCCGAGGGCCATGACCTCGGACAACAAGAAGAATATGAAAAAATTCTCCCAATTCCGTTGAGACCACGGGCATGATACCCAAGATTGCTTCCAACTGAGGAAGTACATAGAGACATTGATAAAGCAAGGACGACTTCGGCGTTACCTGTACATACCCTCCCCGAAGGGAAGGAGAGAAGAAGAAGGAAAGGTAGAGGATGAAGAGTACGACTCCGATTATGGCAAGGAGTCCGAAAAGACGTCCCCCGCCCCCTGCCGGAGTAATACAAATGATCACCATAGGGCTGCCGTCGGCGGAAAGAAAAAGAAAAGCCAGAGAGATTTCGGTAACGGAGTATGGGAATCCATCAAAGAAGCTCACCCCAAAGGATGGATCCATCGTCATTTTTCCCCATGACGATCCTTTGCTGATTATGGCAAGGATAGGAAGCTGGGACGTTAAGAGAGCACTACTTGACGATGGCTCAAACGCAGACATCCTATTCTCCCGCCTATTACCAAGCTTGGGGATATCGAGAAGTGACCTCAAATCCGTCACTTTCTCTACTTTTGGAGTGGGGCCGTCTGAACTTCCTGTCCTTGGATGGGTAGATCTTCCCCTAATGCTGAAGGGAACTTCAGCAAACAACAGAAAGGAGCTGTTCGCCTCCATAATGACAAGGTTCATCATCATCGATGTCCCTTCGTCATATAACGCCATTCTTGGAAGGAAGACGCAAGGAAACCTCCACATTCACCCGGATGTGAAGTACCTAACTGTCACCTTCGCCACCAAGGGTGGAGATGCTGAGATCTTCATCGACCAGGGGGAGGTGCGAAAGGTGTTTGTAAAGGTGAGAAAAGCCCCAGTGGCGAATTGTGCACAGACTACAGAAACAAAGGCGCTACCCGCACAAGAATCAGAAGAACAAAGAACATAGGATCCTGAGAAAGTAGAAACGGAAGAGATAGAGCTTCTCCCAGGCCGAAACACCCGAGTAGGGAAAAAATTGGCCAAAGGAGACAAGGAAAAGCTTGTATCTTTCCTACTAACGAATAAAGATCTATTCGCCTACTCACCAAAAGACATGCCTGGGGTAGACCCTAGCATAATACAGCATAGCCTCAGAGGAAAGCCGCTCCACCAAAAGAAGCGAATCCTCTCGACGCACAAAAACAACTTCATCAAAACCGAAGTCCAACACCTGTTAGAAGCGGGTGTAATCAGGGAAGTCAAATACCTCGAATGGCTAAGCAATATAGTCATTACCACAAAAGAAGGGAGCAACAAGCTCCGAATGTGCATAGAATTCCTAAATGTAAATGATGCTTGTCCTAAAGATTCATATCCTCTGCCGTCGATAGATCAACTGGTGGACTCGACCGCTAAATATGGACTCCTGAGCTTCCTAGATGCTTTTAGTGGGTACCATCAAGTCAGGATGAACCCCAAGGATGAGGAAAAAATTGCCTTCATCACTGAAATCGGTACGTATTGTTACATAAGAATGCCCTTCGGGCTCAAGAATGCAGGAGCTACCTACCAGAGGCTGATGAACAAGGCCTTCAGCAGTCAAAGAGGGAGAAACATGGAAGTCTACGTGGATGACATGATAGTCAAAAGTAGGTTGCCTGGCAGCCATATTGCTGACTTGGAGGAAACTTTCCACCAACTTAGAGCATTCGGAATTTGTCTCAATCCCGAGAAGTGTGTCTTCGGCGTAAGTTCAGGCAAGTTCCTCAGATTTATTGTATCGGAAAGGGGTATCAATGCCAACCTAGAAAAAGTCAGAGTTCTACTTGAATTCCGAACTCCTGTCACAACAAAAGATGTGCAAAGGCTTATGGGCAGAATAACCTCCCTTAGCAGGTTCATCTCCAGGTATGGAGATCGCTGCCGAGCATTCTTTAAGGTACTCACTAAGGCAGCAAAAAATAGTGGCAACTTCGAAAACAATGATCATCCTTGGAACGAGGACTGCCAAAAGGCCTGGGAAGAGTTCAAAGTTTATCTGGCCCGACTACCCACTCTTCGGCAACCTCGAGAGGGAGAATCCCTTGTGCTATACCTTACTGTTGCTGAAAAAGCACTGAGCTCGGTTCTCGTAAAGGAAGAAGGAGCGGTGCAATGGCCAGTCTATTATGTGAGCAAGTCTCTGCATGGAGCTGAAATCAGGTTCCCTTACTACAAAAAGCTATCTATGCCTTAGTACTAGCAAGTAGGAGACTGCGTCCATATTTTCAGGCTCATCCCATCATTTTCCGAAGTAATCTACCCCTTCGGGATGTCATGAAGAGGGTAGACCATTCGGGAAGGCTTTCCAAGTGGTGCATAGAGCTTGGTGAGTATGATATCACATACGAACCAAGGAAAGCAATAAAACCCCAAGCCCTGGCAGACTTCATTGCCGAAGTACCTTTCACCCAGAATGATCAGTTTGACCTTGGCAAAAGTGAGCTAGAATGGACTCTGTTCGTAGATGGGGCCTCCGGCTCTGAACACCAGGGAGCTGGGGTAGTCATTCACGGCCCCGAAGGCATGGAAGTAATGAAAGCCATCAAATTTGGGTTTAGTGTCACCAACAATGCGGCAGAGTACGAGGCTCTCATAGCAGGGTTGCGCCTTGCTAGAAAGATTGGTGTGAGAAACCTGAAAGCCCACAGTGATTCTCAGCTGGTGGTCCGACAGATGGCAGGGGACTACAGTGCAAAAGATCCAACTTTGGCAAAATACCATGCGCTTGTGTCAAAGCTCATCCGGGAATTCGACGCAGTGCATATTGAAAATGTGCCTCGATGAAGCAACACCGAAGCAGATAGTCTGGCTAAGTCAAAAAACTTCACCGAGATATTTAGTCACCCCAGCATTGCGGTAATGAGCACAACAACCTCAGAGGAAGGATGGGCAAATCCTATAAAGAGGTACTTTACAACCTCGCAGCTTCCCGAAGACCCTCGTGAAGCGGCAAAAGTGCGAAGATGTTACGGATGATACTTCTTAATAGGGGAAGAACTATACCGATAGGGATTTGCAAGTCCATTGCAAAGATGTATTGGCGAAAAGGACACTCGGGCAATTCTCGAGGAAGTCCAGGAGGGAATCTGCGGTGCCCATATCGGGACTGACGCTTTGGGAGGAGTGATACTTTGCCAAGGGTATTTTTGGCCCACATTAAGAAAGGACGCAAGACAGTTCGTCCAAAAATGTGATAGTTGCCAAAGACACGCAAAAGTTCAAAGCTTGCCCTCGGAACTAATAAACTCGAATGAATACCCCTGTCCCTTTGCAGTATGGGGCATTGACCTCATCGGCCCACTCCCGACAGCACCTGGAGGAGTGAAATTCTGCGTGGACGCAGTAGACTACTTCACCATGTGGGTAGAGGCAGAGCCCCTAGTAACTACCACAGCAAAGGATATACAAAATTTTGTCTAGAAAGGAATTATATGCAGGTTTGGCATACCGAGGGTGATAGTCGCCGATAATGGTTCCCAGTTTATTGAGAAAGGGTTCCAGGAATTCATTACCAACCTCGAAAAAAAGATGCACTTTGCCCCCGTAGCTCATCCCCAGAGCAACGGACAAGTGGAGGTGTCTAACAGGACCATAAAAGATGGTCTGAAAAAGAGATTAGGGGAGGCAAAAGGAAAATGGCCAGGAGAACTTCCTAGTGTGCTGCGGAGCTATCGGACAACGCCCCGAAGGGCTACAGGTGAAACACCTTTTTCGCTCATCTTCGGCAAAGAGGCTATTATCCCTGTTGAGGTAGTACAACCATCAATTAGAATATAGGTGTTCAACAAAGGAGGAAACGACCTCGGGTTGAGAACCAAGCTTGAGCTAGTGGATGAGCACAGAGAGATGGCCGAGCTCAGAAGAAAGGCCTTCCAACAAAGAGTGGCCATAGCCGCAAACGTGCATGCCAGGCCTAAAGGAATAAGGAAAGGAGACCTCGTCGTCTGAAAGGCCGAGTTTGAACCCCGAAAACCATCCCACGGGGTACTTCGGCCAAATTGGAAAGGACCTTACTTGGTCCTGGACGAGGTCCAAAAGGGAGTATACAAGCTCGGCGATAGTGAAAGGGGAGAATTGAAAAATACCTGGCATTTGGATGCCCTAAAGAAATTCTATACTTAGAATTTCTTTCAGAAAGACTGTAGTTACTCTTCCCCACAGTCGTCAATAAAGACACAAGCCGGATATTGTCACAAGATTGAAAAATTAGTTCCTTAATGGTTTTCCTTTCGGAACTAACTCCTGGATGGAGTATAAACTCAGTGGAGTTCAGAAAAAGTCTAAAGCTACTCTTCCCAAAGAAGTAAGTACGGACAAATTCACCGAAAGTGCGTGCCTAGAATTACTTCTAGAGAATCCTATTCGAAAGAATGAATGGAGATTGGAGAAAGAATCTTCATTAAAAAATTCTAACGCAAAGATGTACAAGCAAGGAGGAGTACAAGAAAGTAAGGAGAAGCCTATTGCTGAGCAGGGACATCCAATGTCTCATCATCATCATCGTCATCATCATTAGGCTCAGTCGGAGGCACCGGCTTAGCTGGAGGAAGATTGAGAAAATCTGGCTTTGAACACGCCTCCTGGGGCCCTCGGGAAAATCCAGAGCGGACAGGTAGGAAAGGTCGAGCTCAGGGTGCTGAGCAAGGACTTGATGGCACGCTAAGCAAAAGCCGTCTTGGAAAGCCACCTTCGCCATTCACTCAGACTTGTCCTTTTCGGCACCAAGAGCATCAAGCTCGGTCTAAAGCTTGGCAATCTTCTCCTCCAGCTTCATCTTCTTCTTGCTTTTAGCCTCCTTCTTCAAAGATTTAACCTTGGCATCAAGGTCGGTGTTCAAAGCAAGCGCCTTCGCCAGGCTCTTGCCGTCTTTAGTGTTCGCCTTCTGAAGAGCCTCGTTCTCTAAAGAGAGAGTGACACACTTTGAGCTGAGGTCGTCAACCTTGGGAGTGAAATCTAGGAGAAGTCCCTGCTTGCTCGTCACGAGCTCGGCCCGAAGATTCACAACATCCTCCTTCACAATCTTGACCTCATCATATTTGAGGATGTGCCTGCACAAAACTCCTTCATTTTGCTCAAAGAATCTTCGGACCGAGAATAAGCCACTGTTTGCTTTGATGCCCAAGTACGGAAATACCTGCTGTATGCCAAAAGCTGCAAAAAAGAAGGCGCCGAATGAGTATGAAAAGAATGATGGAAACTTAGAAGGAAAATCTCTAAATAAACAAAGAGGAAAAAACTACCTGGGCGGCGTGCTCCGTCATCCTCGCAGCGAGGATCTCTTCATTGGGACATTTGGTGACGAGTGACTGAAAGGTGGCGTTTGTCATCACCCCCGTCGCCATTTAGGGAGCCATCAACTGGCTATCCTCAGAGAACAAATTCATGTCCTCTGTGAACGTCCAGAAGGGCTCCCTCGGCACCTTGCCATGAGGGATCCGCTTGTCCCGAAGAGCCCTTCGCCAGGCGTGAGCGTCCATCCAGGGCGCCGCAGGCATATCCTCTGCAAGTTTACGCCGAAGTTCCGTCAGTACGTCATCCCTTAGCCATTCATCCAAAAAATCGTAGATACGAAAAATACTAAGGTTTGCAGGAGAATGGCTAAGGAACCAACCTGGTAGAACTTCGGCGACGTCGTCTTCAGACTCGCCCTCCGGGACTTCACCGGGAATGTTCTTCCCCTTCCTTCTTCGGCTCTCTTCAAGTTCCTGAGCAGATCTTTGCTCGGAAGAAGGCTCGGCGGATAGAACGAGGCTTAGTGCCGCCCCGAGAAGGGAAGGGTCCGAAGGAAGGTCCGCCGGCGTCGAAGGAAGAGCAGGAGATTGATCCTGCACCTCCACAACGACTTCGGGAGAGGGAGGAGTAACAGCCCTAGTCTTCTTGGCCCTAGAAGGCCCGCTGCTGCTCGTCTTCTTCCTCTTAGCAGGCGCCTTCTTGCGCGTCTGCTGCCCCCTTTCGGCCTGCCCAAGGAAGAGCGACTTATAAAAATCAGCAGATTGATCGCCCATCTCTGCAAAAGGAAAAAGTATCAACGTAAGTCCAAAAGGAAAAAAGGTATCAAAGCCAGGAAAGAGACTTACTCTCGAAAAAATACTCATTGTTAGTGTTGTGCCCAAAAGCCAGTCATGAGATGATTGTATTTTTGCACATTGAGTCATGATATTTTATTAAGGCATTAATCCAGCAATTATGTTTGTTGTTTTGTTCCTGCGTAACTTAACAAACATAATTGTAACCCTAGAATAATGATATTCTTAAAAGTCCCTGGTCTAGTATTATTGTGGAGCGGGTTGCAATAATACATAACGACTAGCATATGTGGAGACTAATATGAGATATGTAGTCTACATATGGGTACAAGTTGGAGAACTTGTGTACTGGACCGACCCACCATGAGAACACTACATGGATCGTTATATGAGTGTCATAAGTGATTCTCATAGTGATAATGGTATATGTAGTCCTTTGACCTAAGATCATCAAGGTTCCCTACATGTGAGTCACATACTTTGATACTTTCCTTTGTTGCTCGTAACTGAGTGAACTTGAAGGAGGTCATTGGGTATGTCACATATCATGCGGAGGGATTTGTATGATCAAGATGGGATTTGTCCCTCCTATGTAACGGGAGTGATATCTTCGGGCCCCTTGATAGAGTGAGACTTAGAAAATGCATGGCCATGCTCGGATGAGTTGATATACGATATCAATGTCATCAGTTTAAGTTAGTCTACTCGGTAATCAAGAAACCAAAGATTGGGCTATACGAGAGTGACACATTCCATGTCTCGTGCTTAGTCTTGATATCTTGGACAAAGGGACAATGGCATATATCGGTGATGATCATAAAGGTTTAGTCGAATCATCGACAATCTTGTCACTTGGGTAGCAATGATGTGTTGCTAGACACCGCTCATTGCTTATGATCATAAATGTGATTTATGATCATTGCCAACGTGATAAGAGCCTATTGGGTCGCACACATAGAGCTATTTGGATCATTAGAGTGCATGGGCTAATTATTTGGGTTATGGTTTCACTTTAATTTCGTATTAATAATGGGCCCAAAAGTTGAGCCATTATTAAGCCCGAAATTAAATCCTAATTGGATTAGGGCTTTGAAACCCATTAGGCCTGGAAGTTGAGTCTCACTATAAATACAACTTTTAAGTGAGAAATTCGTAGGTCTCCTTGCCCTAGCCTCCCAAAAGGACAGCCGCACTCTTCTCTTGCAATTCCTTGGAGGACGTAAGCTAGCACTGCGAGCGCAAGAGAAACGCATCTGCCAGGACGTGGTGGAAGCGTGGTGATCTCGAGAGGCTCGTGTGGATACCATAGAGAGCCTGAACACGTCAACTGTTCAGGTTTTGTGATTTGACTCTATAGTTGAGTGAGAGATCTCAACCGAAAATTAGGTATGAAAATTTTCGAACACCCGGTTTACCCCGTTTCACTTGGATCCTGGAGGGTTTCGATTAAATTCTGCTGCGCTGTTTGGCTCCCGAAACCCAACAGTGGTATCAGAGCTACTGGTGAAACCCTAAATCGGGATTGATGTTGAATCGCATGATGTTATGTGTTCGGTTGCTTTTCGGCCATGATTAATTAGATTGATTCATGATGCATGAAACCGAAACTCGTAATGAACATATGACATATATGAAGAAACGACACTAATTGGTTAATGAGATTAACCCGAAATTGAATGGTATGAGATACCTATATGGATTAGGATTCTTGCAATAGTTGCAAAAACCCTAGCTTTGTTCGGATTCGGCCTGTTCGGGCACCGAAAGTAAGGTATTTTTGGTGGCTCAAATGGAGGAGTCTCGGGGTGCCTCGGGCAAAGCAATTGTAAGAGAACTGCGCCGGGAGCGTGCTGCCCCCCTCTCGAAATAGAAGATTTCAAAGGCTAAGCAATTGTAAGACAATTTTTTTGCACTTTGTTTGGGGTATGGTCCAAGGATACCTGGGAGGTATGTCCAAGGTGGTATGTCCAAGGAGGTGACAACAAAAGGGCAACCAAGAAAGGAGGAGAAGGAGCTTGTGAAGACTCTTTTCTTTTCTTAGGCTTTTATGATATTCTCATTGGCTTGAGAATATCGCATAGTTTGGGCTATAACCATGTCACGTTTACTTTCTTGTACGCATGAGATGCATGTTTTATATTTGTATGTGATGCATGTATAAGACAACCGGAGATAACAAATTGGTGAGATCAAAAGAAAAATCCCTCAAACAAATATTAAGTCATTAAATGTGATGCCTTCCAAATGTTGGCACTCGTCAAGACTTTGATCAACATTAGGTGGGTTTGCCAAAGCAAAGCACCTATGTTCATCTTGGTAAGGCGTGATGGGATAATAGTGATATCCAAATTGCTAACTTTGGGTTCGACTTAACTAAGTCATCCTAATAGGATTAGGGACTTAGAGGCATAGAGTTGGGCTTAAGTTCATGAGATGAGCTTGGACAAGTGTTGTTCACCCAACTATCCAAGAGTTGCATGGGATGCAATTGGCAAGGAGTTGCCTACCTAAATAACTGTAACTTGAGAGACAAGCCAAAGCTAACTCAGGTTGTGGTCAAATATGGATCTTGGCCCATTAGAACACCTTAGCGCTGAGGTGTTTTGAAATAATATCGAGGGTTATTATTTTGAGGAAAATAGTGGGAGTATCGTTTAATAAAAGTCCTTATTAAATGAATTAAAATACATGACTCTTACACTGCATATTTACTGTTGTAGATAACCATGGCACAAAACACATCGACACTTTCGTTGCGATCGATCCTTGAGAAGGAAAAACTGAATGGGACCAACTTTCTCAAATGGTACCGAAACTTGAGGATAGTCCTCAAACAAGAGAGAAAGGCTTATGTCCTAGAGCAGCCCATTCCGAATGAGCCTGCTGCCACTGCTCCAAGAGCTGAAAGGGATGCTCACAAGAAGCATTCTGATGATGCTTTGGATGTTGCATGCCTCATGCTTATTACCATGGAATCTGAGCTTCAGAAGCAACATGAGAACATGGGGGCGTTCGATATGATCGAACATCTCAAAATGCTTTTCCAAGAGCAAGCTAGGCATGAGAGGTTTGAGACCTCTAAGGCATTGTTTCAGTGCAAGATGTCTGAGGGAAGTCCCGTGGGTCCTCATGTGCTCAAGATGATTGGGTACATTGAGAATCTTGAGAATTTGGGATTTGCTCTTCAGAAAGAGTTGGCTATTGATGTAGTCTTGCAATCGTTGCCTGAAAGCTACAGTCAGTTCATCATGAACTATAACATGAACGACCTTGACAAGTCCCTCCCTGAATTGCTCAACATGTTGAGAACTGCTGAGCAAAACCTTAAGAAGGCTAAGCCCATTTTGATGGTTCAAAAGGGCAAGGGAAAGGGAAAAGCCAACAAGAAGAAGGATAAAGCTAATGGAAAGTCCAATGCTAATTCTTCTTCAGCTGCACTGAAACCAAAGGGTGGTGTGGCAAAGGAAGGGGAGTGCTTCCATTGTAAGCAACCTGGACACTGGAAGCGCAACTGCAAGCTCTATCTTGAAGAACTTGCTAAGGAAAAGGGAAGTAAGACTTCCACTTCAGGTATTTTTGTTATAGAGGCTAACTTTTCTACTTCCTCATCTTGGGTATTGGATACTGGATGTGGATCTCACATTTGTGCAAATGTGCAGGATCTAAGTAGAAGTAGAAGATTGGCCCGAGGTGAAGTGGACCTACGTGTTGGAAATGGAGCAAGGGTTGCTGCCTTAGCCGTAGGGACTTATGTTCTCACTTTACCTAGTGGATTAGTTTTAGAATTAGACAACTGCTACTTTGTGCCTACTATTAGTAGAAATTTGATTTCTGTTTCTTGTTTGGACAAGAAAGGTTTTTCATTTATAATAAAGGACAAATGTTGTTCTATTTATTTGAATGAAATCTTTTATGGTAGTGCTCAACTTAGCAATGGGTTGTATGTTCTAGACCTCAAAGATCCAATCTATAATGTGAATACCAAGAAGGTCAGATTAAATGATTCGAACCCGACCTATCTCTGGCACTGTCGCTTGGGCCATATAAATGAGACCCGCATATCCAAGCTCCATAAGGATGGACTCTTGGACTCATTTGATTTTGAATCATATGAGACATGTGAGTCATGTTTGTTGGGCAAGATGACCAAAGCCCCATTCACAGGGCAAAGTGAAAGGGCTAATGACTTACTAGGACTCATACATAGTGATGTATGTGGCCCTATGTCTACACAAGCTAGAGGAGGTTTCCAATACTTCATTACTTTCACTGATGACTTCAGCAGATATGGCTATGTGTATCTCATGAGACACAAGTCAGAATCCTTTGAAAAGTTCAAAGAATTCAAGAATGAAGTAGAGAATCAACTCGGGAAGAGTATTAAAGTGCTTCAATCAGATCGAGGTGGAGAGTACTTGGATCGAGAATTCCTTGACTATCTGAAGGAGTGTGGTATAGTATCACAACTCACTCCACCAGGTACACCTTAATGGAATGGTGTATCTAAAAGGAGAAATCAAACTCTGTTAGACATGGTTCGCTCTATGATGAGTCAAGCTGACCTTCCAAACTCCTTTTGGGGACATGCTCTAGAGACAGCCGCTTTTACACTAAACCGAGTTCCATCTAAATCGGTTCAAAAGACACCATATGAGATATGGAGTGGGAGGCGTCCCAATTTGTCTTTTATGAAGATTTGGGGCTGTGACGCTTATGTGAAACGTCAATCCTCTGACAAACTAGGGCCTAAATCTCAAAAATGTCTTTTTGTTGGGTATCTTCAAGAAACAAAGGGTTACTATTTCTACAATCGTTCTAAGAAAAAAGTGTTTGTTGCTCGAACTGGTGTCTTTTTAGAGAAAGAGTTTATCTCTAAAGAAACTAGTGGGAGGAAAGTAGAACTTGAAGAAATTCAAGAACAACAAGGAGACATCGAACTTGAAATGGAACCTGAACAGACACCACAAGATGTTGTGGTTCAAGAGTCTGTTCCTGTAGCACAGAGCCCACGTAGGTCTGGTAGGATTCGGCGTGAGCCCGAGAGATATGGATTTCTCGTGACTCACATTGGTGATGTGATGCTCATGGATCAGGATGAGCCCACAACCTACCAACAAGCTATGTCGGGGCCTGACTCTGAGAAGTGGCTAGTGGCCATGAAATCTGAGATGGAATCCATGTATGAAAACCAAGTATGGACTTTGGTTGACCCACCTGAAGGGGTAAAACCCATAGGGTGCAAATGGGTTTTCAAGAAGAAAACTGACATGGATGGTAATGTGATTACCTTTAAGGGACGATTGGTTGCAAAAGGTTTCAAGCAAATTCATGGTATTGACTATGATGAAACTTTTTCACCAGTTGCTATGCTTAAATCCATCCAAATTTTGTTTGCTATTGCTGCACACTATGATTATGAGATATGGCAAATGGATGTCAAAACTGCATTCCTAAATGGAAAGCTACTTGAGGATGTGTACATGACACAACCTGAGGGTTTTGTCACTCCTGAGAATGCCAATAAAGTGTGCAAGTTGCAAAGGTCCATTTATGGACTGAAGCAAGCTTCTCGAAGTTGGAATCTTCATTTTGATGAAGCAATCAAAGAGTTTGGTTTTATCAAAAATGAAGATGAACCTTGTGTCTACAAGAAGGTTAGTGGGAGCGCTATTGTCTTCTTGGTGTTGTATGTAGATGACATACTACTCATCGGGAATGACATTCCTGAGCTACAGTCTGTGAAGACTTGGCTGGGGAAATGTTTCTCTATGAAGGACTTGGGTGAAGCAGCCTATGTGTTAGGCATCAGGATCTATAGAGATAGATCTAGAAAGCTTCTTGGCCTAAGTCAAAGTACATATATTGACAAGGTGCTAAAGAGGTTTAGCATGCAAGATTCCAAGAAAGGATTCTTGCCCATGTCACATGGTATAACTCTTTCTAGATCTTAGTGTCCGAGTACACCCGAGGAGAGAGAGCGCATGAGTAAGATTCCATATGCCTCAGCAATTGGATCTATCATGTATGCCATGATATGTACTCATCCCGATGTCTCATATGCTTTGAGCATGATGAGTAGGTACCAATCGAACCCTGGTGAGAGTCACTGGACAGCTGTTAAGAACATCCTTAAGTACTTACGAAGGACTAAGGATGCATTCTTGGTCTTTGGAGGTGAAGATGAGCTCGTTGTAAGGGGTTACACCGATGCAAGCTTCCAATCCGATAAGGATGATTTTAGATCGCAATCTGGTTATGTGTTTTGTATTGGTGGTGGTGCTGTGAGCTGGAAGAGTTCAAAGCAAGAGACAGTAGCTGACTCTACAACAGAATCTGAGTACATTGCCGCCTCTGATGCTGCGAAGGAGGCAGTTTGGATCAAGAAGTTCATCACCGAACTTGGAGTGGTTCCAAGCATTGTCGATTCGATAGAGCTCTATTGTGACAATAATGGAGCAATCGCACAGGCTAAGGAACCTCGATCTCACCAGCGATCCAAACATATACTCCGACGCTATCATCTCATCAGGGAGATCATCGAGAGGGGTGATGTAAGGATATGCAGGACTTTGACAGATAGCAACATTGCTGATCCACTGACAAAGCCCCTTACGCAGCAAAAGCATGATAGCCATTCTAGGTCCATCGGTATTAGATACATGGATGATTGGCTTTAGTGCAAGTGGGAGATTGTTAGTGTTGTGCCCAAAAGCCAATCATGAGATGATTGTATTTTTGCACATTGAGTCATGATATTTTATTAAGGCATTAATCCAGCAATTATGTTTGTTGTTTTGTTCCTGCGTAACTTAACAAACATAATTGTAACCCTAGAATAATGATATTCTTAAAAGTCCCTGGTCTAGTATTATTGTGGAGCGGGTTGCAATAATACATAACGACTAGCATATGTGGAGACTAATATGAGATATGTAGTCTACATATGGGTACAAGTTGGAGAACTTGTGTACTGGACCGACCCACCATGAGAACACTACATGGATCGTTATATGAGTGTCATAAGTGATTCTCATAGTGATCATGGTATATGTAGTCCTTCAACCTAAGATCATCAAGGTTCCCTACATGTGAGTCACATACTTTGATACTTTCCTTTGTTGCTCGTAACTGAGTGAACTTGAAGGAGGTCATTGGGTATGTCACATATCATGCGGAGGGATTTGTATGATCAAGATGGGATTTGTCCCTCCTATGTAACGGGAGTGATATCTTCGGGCCCCTTGATAGAGTAAGACTTAGAAAAATGCATGGCCATGCTCGGATGAGTTGATATACGATATCAATGTCATCAGTTTAAGTTGGTCTACTCGGTAATCAAGAAACCAAAGATTGGGCTATACGAGAGTGACACATTCCATGTCTCGTGCTTAGTCTTGATATCTTGGACAAAGGGACAATGGCATATATCGGTGATGATCATAAAGGTTTAGTCGAATCACCGACAATCTTGTCACTTGGGTAGCAATGATGTGTTGCTAGACACCGCTCATTGCTTATGATCGTAAATGTGATTTATGATCATTGCCAACATGGCAAGAGCCTATTGGGTTGCACACATAGAGCTATTTGGATCATTAGAGTGCATGGGCTAATTATTTGGGTTATGGTTTCACTTTAATTTCGTATTAATAATGGGCCCAAGAGTTGAGCCATTATTAAGCCCGAAATTAAATCCTAATTGGATTAGGGCTTTGAAACCCATTAGGCCTGGAAGTTGAGTCTCACTATAAATACAACTTTTAAGTGAGAAATTTGCAGGTCTCCTTGCCCTAGCCTCCTAGAAGGATAGCCGCACTCTTCTCTTGCAATTCCTTGGAGGACGTAAGCTAGCACTGCGAGTGCAAGAGAAACGCATCTGCCGGGACGTGGTGGAAGCGTGGTGATCCTGAGAGGCTCGTGTGGATACCATAGAGAACCTGAACACGTCAACTGTTCAGGTTTTGTGATTCGACTCTACAGTTGAGTGAGAGATCTCAACCAAAAATTAGGTATGAAAATTTTGAAACACCCAGTTTACCCCATTTCACTTAGATCCTGAAGGGTTTCGGTTAAATTCCGCTGCACTATTTGGCTCCCGAAACCCATCACAGAGTAACCACTCTTGGTATCATGCCGATGGTAGAGGTAGATCTTGAAAACAAAGACGGAAAAGGCCGGTGTCCTTTACTGCCTTGAATACCACAAGAATGAACATATTGATGGCCATGGAAAGGCAAGGGACCACTATCCAATGGCTGAAGGCCATGACCTCAGACAACAAAAAGAACATGAAGAAGTTTTGGCAGTTTCACCGAGACCATGGGCACAACACTGGGGACTGTTTCCTGCTAAAAAAGTACCTTGAGTCTTTGATCAAGCAGGGACAACTTCGGCGTTACCTGTGTATGCCCTCTCCGAATGGAGGAAGAGAGGAAAGAAGAAGATGAGGACTACGATTTCGATTGATGTCAGAACCAAAGTCCCAAAAAGCATCCACCACCTCTGGTTGGAGTAATACAAACAATCACCACTGGGATACCCTCGGCCGAGAGTAAGAGGAATACGGGAAATCTCAGTGATGGAGTACGGGAACCAGTCGAACAAGGTTGTTTGGAAAGATGGATCCACTGTGATGTTTCCTCATGACAACCCACTCCTAATCATGGCAAGGATAGGGAGTTGGGATGTCAAAAGAGTACTCTATGACGACGGTTCCAATGCCGACGTCCTATTCTCTCATCTATTGTCTAATTTGGCCATCTCAAAAGGCGATCTCAAGCCTGTCACCTCATTTACCGTTGGGGTAGGTCTGTGAAAACTCCCTATCCTTGGATGGATCGACCTACCTCTAATGGTAAGAGGAACTTTACCCTAGAGCAAGGAAGAGATCTTTTCTTCCACAATGATGAGGTTCATCATCATAGATGTCCCTTCATCATACAATGCCATCCTCGGGAGGCAGACGTAAGGGAATCTCCACATCTGTCCATATGTGAAGTACTTAACTGTCACCTTCGCAACAAAGGATGGGGAAGCTGAGATATTCATTGACCAAGCCAAAGTGAGGAAATTCCTCGTGAAAGCAAGACAAAGCCCAAGGAAGATCCATGCACAGACTTCGGAAGACAAGGCCATGCTCAGAGAAAAGGCAAAGGGAAAAGAAGCAGTGGACCTTGAAAAAATAGAAACAGAAGATGTAGAACTTGTCCTGGGCCGAAGTACCCGAGTGGGGAAAAAATTGGCCGAAGATGACAGGGAAAAGCTTGTATTTTTTCTGTTAATGAATAAAGATTTGTTTGCCTACACCCTGAAGGACATGCCTGGGGTAGACCCTTACATAATCCAACATAGCCTTAAAGTATGCCCAGAAGTAAAGCCTATTCGACAAAAAAAGTGAAGCCTCTCAGCACATAAGAACAACTTCATCAAAACCGAAGTCCAACGTTTAGTGGAAGCAAGCGTAATAAGGGAGGTCAGGTACCCCGAATGGCTTAGTAATGTTGTCATTGCTATGAAAGAAGGGAGTGATAAGCTCCGAATGTACATCAACTTCCAAAACATAAACGATGTCTGTCCTAAGGACACGTATCCTTTGCCACCAATAGATCAATTGGTGGATTTCACCGCCGAATACGGATTGCCAGCTTCCTCGACACTTTCAGTGGATACCACCAAATTCGAATGGATCCCGAAGATGAGGAAAAAACTGCCTTCATCACTGTAGTCAGGACCTACTGCTATGTCAGAATGCCCTTTGATCTAAAGAATGCGGGAGTAATGTACCAAAGGCTGATGTACAAAGGGTTTGATACCCAAATCGGGAGGAATATGGAAGTATATGTCGACAATATGATAATTAAGAGCAAATTGCCTAGTAGTCATATCTTAGACTTAAAAGAAACTTTCCACCGACTTTGGGAATTTGAAATCTGTCTCAACTCGGAGAAGTGCGTGTTCGGGGTGAATGTAGGCAAGTTCCTTGGATTCATGGTATCAGAAAAAGGAATTGACGCCAAACAAGAAGAGGTTAAGGCCCTGCTAGGATTTTGAACCCTCACACCAATCAAGGACATGCAAAGGCTGACTGGGAGAATCACTTTGCTCAGTAGATTCATCTCCAGATATAGGTATTGGTGCTGATTGTTCTTCAAAGTGCTCACCAAAGCAGCAAAAAATGAAGGTACCTTCGGCATAAGGGAACACCCCTAGACAGAACACTGCCAAAAGGCCTGGGATGAGCACAAAAGCTACCTAACACGTCTGCCGACACTTCGGCAACTAAAAGAAGAAGAACCTCTCATCCTTTACCCCACCGTCAGCAAAAAAGCTGTGAGCTCGGTGCTTGTAAAGGAAGATGGAAGAAGGCAATGGCCAGTATACTATGTGAGTAAATCCCTACATGGTGCCGAAATTAAGCACCCTCTTCTACAGAAGGCCATTTATGCTTTAGTATTTGCAAGTAGAAGGTTGCGACCTTACTTCCAAGGACACCCTATTACTGTCCAAAGTAACCTACCTCTTCGGGACATCACGAGGAGGGCAGATCACTCAGGAAAACTGTCAAAGTGGTGCATTGAGCTTGGTGAATATGACATCACCTATGAGCTGGGAAGGGCCATAAAGGCCCAAGCATTGGCAGACTTCATTACCGAAGTGCCAAAAGCCGAGGATACCCCTGGCAACCTCGGAAAGAATGAACCTGGGTGGACACTATTTGTTGATGGAGCCTCTGGTTCTGAACATCAAGGAGCCGGAGTAATCCTTCGTGGTCTTAAAAGTATGGAAGCCATAAAGGCCATCAAATTCAGATTCAACGTCACCAACAATGTTGCTAAATATGAAGCACTCATAGCGGGCTTGTGCCTGGCAAAAAGAGTTGGTGAGAGAAATCTGAAGGCCCACAGCGATTCCCAGTTAGTAGTTCGACAGATGGCGGAAGACTATGGCACAAAGGACCCAACCTTGGCAAAGTACCATAACCTCATCAAGAAGCTCATCCAAAAGTTTGACATGGCGCATATAGAAAATATACCTCGGTGAAATAATATGGAGGCCGACACACTGGCCAAATCAAAATAGTCTACTGAGATACTGCATCAGCCGAGTATAGTGATGTTGTACGTAACAACCTCGAGTAGAGGATGGAAAGATCCCATCAAGAGGTACCTCAAGGATTCAGAACTCGCCGAAGATCCTCTTGAGGCCTCTAAAGTGCGAAAATGCTCAGGAAGATACTTCTTGATCGGGGAAGAATTGTACTGACAAGGGTATGCAAGCCTATTGCAGAAGTGTGTTAGTGAAAAAGACGTTTAAGCTGTCCTGAAAGAAGTCCATGAGGGGGCTTGCGATTCTCACATAGAAACTGACGCCCTGGCTGGAGTGCTACTTCGGTAAGGATATTTCTGGCCCACCTTAAGGAAGGATGCGAGGCAGTTTGTTCAGAAGCGCGACAATTGCCAAAGACATGCACCCATCCAAAGACTACCCTCAGAAATGATAACTTCACCAAGCTACCCCTGCCCCTTTGCCGTATGGGGTATTGACTTCGTTGGACCTCTCCCAACAGCTCCAGGAGGGGTGAAGTTCTATGTAGTGACAGTAGATTATTTCACTAAGTGGATCGTGGTAGAGCCATTAGTGGCAATCTCAGTGAAGGACATACAGGGGTTTGTCTGGAAGAACATCATATGCAGATTCAGCATACCAAGGGTGATAATAGCCGATAATGGCTCCCAAATTACTAATAAAGGGTTCCAGGAATTGATAATCAAACTTGGAATTAAGTTGCACTTCGCCCCGGTGGCCCATCCTCAGAGCAATGGACAAGTTGATGTGTCCAACAGAACAATAAAGGATGGCCTGAAGAAAAGGTTAAAGGAAGCAAAGGGGAAATGGCCAGGAGAGCTTCCGAGCATGCTATGGAGCTACCGAACAACCCCTAGAAGAGCCACGGCTGAGACTCCTTTCTCACTCGCCTTCAGGGTAGAGGCCATTATCCCTGTCGAGGTCAAACACCCATCGGTCATGATACAAGTGTTCGACGAAAAAGGGAACAACCTCGGTTTGAGAACCAAGTTGGATCTAATTGACGAGCATAGGGAGATGGCCGAACTCAAAAGGAAAGCTTTTCAACAAATAGTAGCTGTTGCTACAAACTTGCATGTCAAACGAAAAGGAATAAAAAAAGGGGACCTTGTCCTCTGAAGAACTGAATTTGAAGCTCAAAGAGCATCCCATGGAGAACTTCAGCCAAACTAGGATGGACCTTACCTGGTCCTCGATGAAGTTCGGCCAAGTGTCTACAACCTCGGTGACACTGAAGGGGAAGAATTGAAAAATACATGGCATTCAGATTCCTTGAAGAAATTCTACACTTAAAGAAATTTTCAAGGAAAAATTGTACAATTCTCACCAAAGGTAACTGACCGGACATGATATAATTACTGAAGGAGCTTCTTTCTGAAAATGCCTCTGAAATTATTTCCATTTTTACCACATATTTGCCCGATCGTGTTTTCTGAATCAGGGGTTAGACCAAACATGGTCACACTGACGGGGTAAACACATGGAAATGGTCAGCCTTCGCTAAATTATGTCGACCGAACATGGTTGAAAAAGAAAGGGTTAGGTTGCGCGGAAGATGATCACCCAAACATACTTGCTCATCCATTAAAAGCGTCTAATGACACACTTAGAAAACTTTTCAAGTGAAAAGTCATGTAAAAACATGAAAGAGGTATGACCGAAGACGGTTACCCCCAAAGATGAATATCTCCTTCGCCCGAACGTGGTTGTCGAAAGGCAGTACCCCCTAAAGTGCATAACTGAAGAACTCAAAGAAATTTCAAAGAAGAAAGAGTGCAAAGTACGCCGAAGGAACGTTTGTCGCAAAGCCAAAGATAGTTAGCCGAATACAGTCGGCGCCAAAAGTAGTTACCTCTTTGGGTGCTAAAAACCTCATTCTTAATATGGTTGAGTGCCAAAGAAGGAAAACAATGCTAGGAGTGTTATGGACCTCCTAGTAGTCAGCACTCCCGAGAGAGGTAAAATGTTCTAAATTAAGTTTAGAACTTTAATTTCAAGTTTACAAAGCTAGAATAAAGGAGTTTCAAAAATTCACTAAGTTCTAAGGAGGTTTATACACTAGATGAGGAGCAGGGGCAAAATGGTAATTTTGCATCCTGAGTAACCGGGCGGGGTCCCGAGTGTTTTACGTTAAGTTTTGTAACTTAACCTGTAACCTTAACTCAAACTTGAAACAATAACAAGAATTAATGAAGAAATGAGCATGTGTTAAAATATGGGGGTTTATGTGTTTAAGGGTTGTAACTTGGATGACTTAAGGGGTGAGTGAGGGTTTAAGAAGGGAAAGGTGGCTAATGGCTGCCATAACCACGTTTTCCCCTCTCAAGCACTCATTTCTCTCTCAATTCAAGCTAGAAATCAAGTGATCTTGATTCCTAGAGTTGCCATCCAAGGATACCAACCAAGAGGAACTTGTTTCAAGCTAGAAAACAAGGTTTGGAGGCTTGGAAGCATGATTTCTCTACTCCCCTATTTTTGATACGAGGTAAGCATTGTGTTCTTGGTTAATTCTATGTTATTTGAGTGAATTGAGGCTTGGGTTTTGGTTAGAGAGGAAGATTGTGATGTTTGGTGCTTTGGTTTTGATTGGAACTTAGGTGAGGATTTCTTGCACTTGGTTGCTTGAAAAGAGGAGTGATTCTAGCTTGTATCTTGGAGTTGAGGTAAGGGAGTAGTGTTTTTAAGCTTGAACAATGCTTGTGGCTTGAGTTTGTTGTAAGAAATTGATTGAAATTAGCCATAGCATTGAGTATGAGTTTTGGTTGAATTGTGGTGAACTATGAGGTTTGAGGAAGATTTGATGATGTTATAGAGCATCATTAATGGCATTGTGATAGTTGGTTATGTTCCTTGCAACTTGAACTATGTGTGTGTGAAGTTTGGTGGCTTTTTATGCATGTTTGATATGTGTACTAAGTAGCCAAAGGTCATAGCAGCAAAATGCGTGCCAATTCTGCAGTTTCGCAGATTGGCGACGCGTCGCCAAGAGGTACCCATAATTGGTGACGCGTCGCCAATTGGAAAAAGGATCACAGAACGTCGACAACTGTGGCGACGCGTCGCCAAGACAGCATTGGAGACCCGATTTTGTTTTTAGCATAACTTTTCGCTCGGGTGTCCGATTGAGGTGATTCAAAGTTCCACGCGAAGCTAAGAGGGAGTACTATCACTTCCAAGTTTTAGAAACATCTAAAATGCCCCAGATTTAAAGTTGTTTTGAATCAAAGTGAGGGTAATTTTTAAAGGCAGAATTTTGCACATTTTGCTAGGATGATTGAGGTGAGTCCCAAGGAGGTCCTTTGGGTACCTTGGCCCTCAAGTATGCTAGGGGTACTTCGAGGCTTCCTGAAGTCCCTCGAGAAGTGGGAGTTTCCTTGAGTTTTGAAAAGTTTTGAGGTTACTTGTTGAGTAAGCAAGGAAACTAAGTTGCAAGTGAATATAACCAAGTGTCATGAGCTTGAGGTGTAAGTTTTAGAACCCTTGGCAACCTGGCAGTGTTGGAAATCACGGGGTTGTAAGGAGAGGCTTCAAATGCACCGAGGTTATGAGGTTTAATAACCTAGTTACATAGTTCTCACCACAATTCCCCTGCACAACAAAGTTAAGGAGAGGTTATATAATAAGTCAGGCGTAAGCTAAGGCTTAAGGCACAAGTTGAGAGGCTGAGCCACGGAGTGACGCCCGTGAGAAAGTCAGGCGTAAGCTAAGGCTTACGAGGCACAAGTCGAGGGCTAGACTTGTGAGCCACGGAGTGACGCCCGTGAGAAAGTAAGAAAATTATGTGAGGAGTGGTCCTTCGGGATCCGAGCATGCATATCCATATATTTACATATATGAGAGGTCCCTCACACTGCGAGAGCCAGCAGAGAGTATGCATGAGTTATTTCATATCTGTCCACAGTTTTACTGTTGGTACATGAGGTTACCCCTTACTGAGAATCTTGGATTCTCACCCTTACTGTTTTGTTGTGCAGATACAGAAGGAGTTGGGCCGAGTGACCGTTGAGGGTTACTCTGGTAGTAGTTTTTGGTGCATAGGTAGAATACCTGAGTTTTGATGATTCTAGTATTTATTTGTTTGGATGCTTGTTGGTCTTGCACAGTACTAACTAAATTGCTCATTGGTTACAGAGCCTAGTGCACATTGGACATAGTCAGGCATAGCTAGACCTAGTTGGATCCAGAGGAGTCTCTAAAGCTCGCCACTGGGATTCACATCCAAGGTGGGAGTTAGTATGAGAAGATCTCAGTAGAGGATTTTGTATGTGTACATAGTACTCTAGTTGCCTCCTTAGTTATGAAATGAAGAGTCATGGACTCGAGGATTGCTTTCTGGGCGGGGGCATTAGCTACTATATGTATGAATGCTCACGCATGTTGCTATGTGTAGTTAACTCATATAAAGGTTGATTTGTATGCTTTGACTGCTCTACTTGTTTTATATGAAAAATTGTGGCCACATTAACATTTTATGGTTTTAAATAACCCGTCAAAGCATAAAGAGCATGCATATTGCATATTCTAGGATAATCAACTAGTGACATGGATTTAATCTGCGCACATATCAATGAGTCCAACTGCAATCCGCCGTGAGACCAAGTTCTCACAGGTGTCCTGGGCAGGGGCCAGGGACGGCCATGTCAGTTTTTGGTATCAGAGCCTAAGGTTTTCATTTCATAAGTTTTGGAGGCTAAGACTGAGATCTAGGTTGAATGTCCATGTGCTAGGAAAGTTAGTACTGACCAACATCTGGGGAATGTTGTCTGGCTTTGGTTGCAGGTTGCTATGGTTGACACTAGGTCTGGAGGTGTAAGGGGAACTAGGGAACCTGGAGAAGGTTCTAGTGACCCAGTAATGGCAAGGCTGGATGAGATGTCCAGAGTATTACAGGGGTTAACTGAGACCATGACTTTGATGGCACAGAACATGACTACGATCATGACTGAGATGTTCAAAGATTATGAGGACAGAGATGAGGTCCAGAAAAGAAATGATCCATATCAAGGTCAGGAGAGGCATGCTGAACCACAACAGATGCCTAGGACTCATGAACAAAGAAATCAAGTTCGTGAAGAGGTAGTGGAACCAGAGGTGATGGAGGCCCCAAGGAGGGCAGATACTCCACATCAGATGAAGCTATTGGAGAAGTTTAAGACTGTTGATCCACCTAGCTTTGATGGGACAGGTGATCCCGATAGAGTAGAGGACTGGTTATCTAGGATGAACAGGTTGTTTTCCTGTGAAGGCTACGAGTCTGAGCAGAGGATGATTTTGGTGCCTTTCTTTCTGAGAGGAAGGGCTAGCTTATGGTGGGATGATGTTATGGAAATGCTTAGGGAAAGTAATGGTACCAGACCAGAGCATAAACAGAAGGTGCTTAAGTGGTCTGACTTTGAGAAGAAGTTCAGACTGGAGTATGTCAGTGAAGCTACACAGGATCAGAGAAGGGTTCAATTTGAGAACTCAGTGCAGGGAGAAATGTCTGTAAGAGAATATGAGAAGCGCTTTAACTTACTTATTCACTATGCTCCTTACATGGTGGGTAATGATGAGTTGAAGGCTAAGAAGTTTTGTCAAGGGTTGAAACCAATGCTCAGAAGGTACATGGCGACAGTGGATGTTAAAAACTATCGCCAGGTTGTTCAGAAGGCAATGACCTTAGAGAGGGAGTTTGATGACTCTAGAGCATCGACCAAAAAGATGGAGGTTGGGTCATCTAACCAAGGAAAGAGTGGTGGAAAGAGACCAATGGTTGAGAACCAAGGTTCATCCAAGAAGATTAAGTCCAGGATGTGTCCTAGATGCAAACGGTTTCATGTTGGGAAACCGTGCACTGCGGGGACAGATATCTGTAATATCTGTGGCCAGAGAGGACATTGGGCGAGAGAATGCCCCAGGGCTCGACCGATGCAGGGTCCGCCCAAGAACTTACCCCCTGTATCACTTGCCATAGGGAACCGACCTGGTGTAGCCACAGCAGTAGTTCCACCCAGGGTATTCACCTTGGCGAGTCAGATCACCAGAGAGCCAGCTGCCATTCAAGGTATGTTTACTTTTCAGAACGGTAGTGTTAGAGTGCTTTTTGATACAAGAGCTACTCTTTTAGTGATATCTTTTGCCTTGGTTGATAAGTGTAAATTGCAGTGAGAAATCTCAGATGAGTTGAGAATCATCAGGACTGCAGGGAAAGGTTTTATTGTAACCAATGAAGTGGTTACTAGGTATCCCTTGCAGTTAGGGGACCATGATTTTTCTGTGAGTTGTGGGTAATAGAACTGAGGTCTTATGACCTAGTGTTGGAAATGGATTGGCTAAGTAAACATAAGGCACAAATTAACTATGCGAATCACTCAGTTGACATAACCGATGCTTTGGTAGCTAGAGTGACTTACACAAGATGTTTAGCATCTAGTGCTAAGAGTTTGCACCTTAGACTTATGGATACCATCCCCGTAGTTATGGAGGAGGAGTATTACTCATTGAATGGGGTAGCCATATAGGAGGAACTTAAAAAGATTTCGGTAGCCAATCAGTTTCCTGAGGTGTTTCCAGTAGAGTTACCTGGGTTACCACCCAAGAGAGAGACTGAGTTTACCATTCGTCTCCAGACAGGGGTTGAACCTATTTTGGTTCCACCTTATAGGATGTCAGCTCCTGAGATGGATGAGTTAAAGAAGCAGTTGGAAGAACTGCTAGAGAAGGGCTTTATAAGGCCTAGTGTGTCACCGTGGGGAGCCCCGGTGTTGTTTGTAAAGAAAAAGGATGGAACTTTTAGATTGTGCATCGACTATAGAAAGTTGAATGCAGTGACAATCAAGAATAAGTATCCGCTTCCTAGGATCGATGATCTGTTTGACAGACTCAGAGGAGCGAGGGTGTTTTCTAGGATTGACCTCCATTCTGGATATTTTCAGATTAGAGTTAAGGAGGAAGATATCCCGAAAACTGCCTTCAGGACGAGGTAGACACTATGAGTATACAGTTATGCCTTTCGGTGTAACGAAGCTCCAACAGGTGTTCATGGAAGGAATCGGATCAGCCTAGATCAGTTTGCTGAGGTTTTCATTGAGACATTTTGATATATTCACAGTGCGGCAGAGCATGAGGAGCACCTTAGGGCAGTTTTGCAAGTCTGAAGGTAATCAGTACTATGAAGTTGTCTAAGTGTGAGTTTTGGTCCGAAAGGATTCAATTTCTGGGCCATATTATTAGTGCTCAAGGGTTGTCAGTTGACCCTGAGAAAGTTCAGGCAGTAGTTGAGTGGAAGAGGCCAACTACAGTTACAGAAGTTCGGAGTTTCTTGGGCTTGGCAGGCTACTATAGGCGATTCATAGGGAAATTCTCTGTGATAGCTACACCTTTGACAGCCTTGACCAAGAAGACTCAGAAATTTGAGTGGACACAGAAATGTGAGGAGGCTTACATGAAGTTGAAGGAAAAGTTGACTAATGCACCAATACTTGTCTTACCGGATCAGAACAAGGCTTTTACAGTGTATACTGATGCTTCAGGTTCTGGTTTAGGTTGTGTATTGATGCAGGATAGTGTTATTGATGGTTCGAGCAACTGAGATGAGTTCAGTTATTGCATATGGTTCGAGACAACTGAGACCTAATGAGTTAAGTTACCCGGTCCATGATCTCGAACTAGCAGCAGTAATCTTTGCATTGAAATTGTGGAGGCATTATTTGATGGGGAGATCGTTCAGAATCTTTACTGATCATAAGAGTTTGAAGTATTTGTTTACTCAGAAAGGAACATGAGGCAATGGCGATGGATTGAGTATATCAAAGATTATGATTGCTCAATCGAGTATTGTGCTGGAAAAGGGAATGTAGTAGCAGACGCATTGAGCAGGAAGTACACGGGAGTGATCCTATCTAAGGATCAGGCTACGAGTTCCTCTGAAGGAACAGCAGGGGATTGTTTCTCAGTTTTGCATGAGTTATGGCAAGACCGAGAGAAGTCCCTAGTCTACACTCTAGAAGTCCAGACAGCTTGGTTAGTCAGAGTCAGAGAAGCTCAGATGAAGGATCCGTTACTGAAGAAGATTTCAGGTGAAGCTAAGTCTGGTACTGTGAAGAAGGAGTTTAGATACAAGGATGGAATACTACACTATGGTGATCGACTCTATGTACCGAATGTTGAGGGACTTAGGCAACAAGTCCTACAGGAGGCACATAGTAGTACTTTGAGTATTCACCCTGGTGTTAGTAAGATGTATCACGATTTGAAGACGCATTTCTGGTGGCCGGGATTAAAGAGGGATGTGGCAAAACATGTGGCAATGTGTTTAACATGCCAAATGGTGAAAGCAGAACATCAGAAACCGGCGGGTACACTTCAGAGTCTACCTTTACCAGTGAGGAAGTGGGGATCCGTTACTATGGATTTCCTAGTTGGGTTACCAAATACCCGGAGTCAACATGATGCAATATGGGTAGTAGTGGACCGACTGACAAAGTCAGCTCACTTCATACCTATAAAGATTTCCTATACTTTGGAAAAGTTGGCTCAGTTGTATCTCAAGGAGATAGTGAGACTCCACGGGATACCAGATCAGATTATATCTGATAGAGATCCACGATTCACGTCGAGGTTCTGGAATGCTTTCTAGGAGGCATTGGGGAGCAAGGTCAATCTTAGTACTGCTTTTCATCCCCAGACCGATGGGCAGTTTGAGAGAGTGATTCAAACTTTGGAGGACATGCTACGCATGTGTGCTATTGATTTTAAAGGTGATTGGGATCAGCACCTACCACTGATCGAGTTTGCTTACAATAACAGTCATCAAACTGTTATTGGTATGGCACCATATGAGGCTCTGTATGGAAGGAGATGTATGACCCCCCATTGTTGGGCAGATTCTACAGATAAGGTAGTCATTGGTCCAGAGGTCATAGCTGATACCACAGCTAAGATCAAGTTAATCCAGCAAAGGATTAAGGCAGCCAATGATCGGCAAACCAAGTATGCAAACTTGAGGAGAAGAGATTTGAGTTTTGAAGTTGGGGACAAAGTACTTTTGAAAGTGTCTCCAATGAGAGGAGTTAGCCATTTTGGGCAAAGGGGCAAGTTGGCTCCTAGGTATATTGGACCATATGAGATATTGGAGAAGATAGGCAAAGTTGCTTATCGGTTGGCATTGCCACCTAATTTGTCCCAAGTGCATAATGTGTTCCACGTGAGTCTACTTAGAAAATGCACAGTGGAACCGGGACAAGTAATTAGTCCTTCAGTGATACCCATTCAGGGAGACTTGACCTACGAGGAGAAACCCATTCAGGTACTTGATAGGCAAGTCAAGAAGTTAAGGACTAAGTGGATTCCTATGGTTAAGATCTTATGGTCTAACCATAGTGAGGGAGAGGCTACATGGGAGACGGAACAGGATATGCTGAAAAGATATCCTGATGTCTTTCCGGAGTTGCAACGGAATTTGGGGGACCAAATTCCAGAAGGAGGGGAGAATGTTATGGACCTCCTAGTAGTCAGCACTCTCGAGAGAGGTAAAATGTTCTAAATTAAGTTTAGAACTTTAATTTCAAGTTTACAAAGCTAGAATAAAGGAGTTTCAAAAATTCACTAAGTTCCAAGGAGGTTTAAGCACTAGATGAGGAGCAGGGGCAAAATGGTAATTTTGCATCCTGAGTAACCGGGTGGGGTCCCGAGTGTTTTAAGTTAAGTTTTGTAACTTAACCTTTAACCTTAACTCAAACTTGAAACAATAACAAGAATTAATCAAGAAATGAGCATGTGTTAAAAGATGGGGGTTTATGTGTTTAAGGGTTGTAACTTGGATGGCTTAAGGGGTTGAGTGAGGGTTTAAGAAGGGAAAGGTGGCTAATGGCTGCCATAACCACGTTTTCCCCTCTCAAGCACTCATTTCTCTCTCAATTCAAGCTAGAAATCAAGTGATCTTGATTCCTAGAGTTGCCATCCAAGGATACCAACCAAGAGGAACTTGTTTCAAGCTAGAAAACAAGGTTTGGAGGCTTGGAAGCATGATTTCTCTACTCCCCTGTTTTTGATACGAGGTAAGCATTGTGTTCTTGGTTAATTCTATGTTATTTGAGTGAATTGAGGCTTGGGTTTTGGTTAGAGAGGAAGATTGTGATGTTTGGTGCTTTGGTTTTGATTGGAACTTAGGTGAGGATTTCTTGCACTTGGTTGCTTGAAAAGAGGAGTGATTCTAGCTTGTATCTTGGAGTTGAGGTAAGGGAGTAGTGTTTTTAAGCTTGAACAATGCTTGTGGCTTGAGTTTGTTGTGAGAAATTGATTGAAATTAGCCATAGCATTGAGTATGAGTTTTGGTTGAATTGTGGTGAACTATGAGGTTTGAGGAAGATTTGATGATGTTGTAGAGCATCATTAATGGCATTGTGATAGTTGGTTATGTTCCTTGCAACTTGAACTATGTGTGTGTGAAGTTTGGTGGCTTTTTATGCATGTTTGATATGTGTACTAAGTAGCCAAAGGTCATAGCAGCAAAATGCATGCCAATTCTACAGTTTCATAGATTGGCAACGCGTCGCCAAGAGGTACCCATAATTGGCGACGCATCGCCAATTGGAAAAAGGATCACAGAACGTCGACAACTGTGGCGACGCGTCGCCAAGACAGCATTGGAGACTCGATTTTGTTTTTAGCATAACTTTTCGCTCGGGTGTCCGATTGAGGTGATTCAAAGTTCCACGCGAAGCTAAGAGGGAGTACTATCAATTCCAAGTTTTATAAACATCTAAAATACCCCATATTTAAAGTTTTTTTGAATCAAAATGAGGGTAATTTTTAAAGGTAGAATTTTGCACATTTTGCTAAGATGAATGAGGTGAGTCCCAAGGAGGTCCTTTTGGTACCTTAGCCCTCAAGTATGCTAGGGGTACATGGAGGCTTGCTGAAGTCCCTCGAGAAGTGGGAGTTTCCTTGAGTTTTGAAAAGTTTTGAGGTTACTTGTTGAGTAAGCAAGGAAACTATGTTGCAAGCGAATATAACCAAGTGTCGTGAGCTTGAGGTGTAAGTTTTAGAACCCTTGGAAACCTGGCAGTGTTGGAAATCACGGGGTTGTAAGGAGAGGTTTCAAATGCACCGAGGTTATGAGGTTTAATAACCTAGTTACATTGTTACACCCGGAAAGTGATGAATGATTAATTTCCGGGTTAAGAGGATTAGTGGAAATAAAAAGTTTCCTAATTTGGAAACTTAGAAATTAAATTCAGGAGGCATGGAATTAATTAATGAATGGGCATTAATGAGTGTTGGACACTCTAGGAATTATGCTTGGCTTAGGCCAAGAGTTTTGGTGATGTAAATGGTGGAAATTATGAAGTTGAGGGACTCAATTGCACAAAGGAAAAATTTGGGGGAGGACTCAATTGAAGAATTGAAGAAAGATGGAGGACTAAAGGTGAGATTTGGCCAATTTCCATGGCAAATTGTGCCATGGCTGGCCATCACATGAATTTAGCATTTAAAAAATTGCCACATAATCCTCCACTCACCATTTTAATATTCCTCCACCAACTTTGACCCCACCATCACCATAAACAAATATTTTGCCCATCATTTTTTACTAGTCTTTGTCTCCCACTTTACATTATTTTATTTCTCCTCACCATCACTTGTCCAATCAACACTTAATGAGCATTTGACTATTCTCCCATCCATTTGAATCAAAAATTCGTCCATACCACAAAAATTAAACAAAATGGCACCTTGGAGGAAGCAAATGGATTTGTTTATTGGGTTTTCTTTTCTTGATGGGACACCACCTTCTTTTGTCCAAGAATTATTGCATTTGACTAAATCTCCTCCCACTTTGAATTACATGGCCGGCCCTCCTCCTAAATGTGCATTTAGTATGCATTTTGGTGCATTTCTCCTCCATTTTGCAAAGCATACATCCGGCCATACACTCCCAAAAATCATTTCAACACTTACCTCACTCTTTCTCTAGCTCACCTTGCTCTCCCTTCTCTCTAAAAACCAGCCATGGCGTTCTTCCAAGTTCATCATCTTCTTCCTTGCTTCTAAGATTCAGCCATGAGCAAACCAACTTCTTTTCCACATGCAAACACGATTTCGTAGTGATTTCGTACTCCTAAACACATCTAAACCAAGAACCAAGTGAGAAATCAAAGAAAACCCATGAAGAAATGGCTATGAAGTTTCGGCCTTGAGAAGATGTTGGTGTTCTTGAGCTTCACTCTTGAGCTCATGAGTATACATGGCATTTCTAGGCCATGAGGAGCAAGAAAAACAAGGAGAACATCAAGGAAGAACAAGCTCAAGATTCGGCCATGTTCAAGGTTGTAAGTGAACCAAGTTTTTCTTGGTAATTTCATGTGTTTTGAGCTAGATGCTACTCTCTAATGACTTGGTTATGTTGGATTTTTGCAAGGAAATCAAGTTGGATTTTCAGCCATGGAAGGATCTTGGTGTTCTTGGACTCCGCTTAAGAGTTCAAGGCATGCATGGCACTTTTAAGCCATGAAAAGGAAGAAATCAAGCAAAGATTGAAGAAAAACCCATGTGTAAGTTTTAGCTTACATTTTTTCTTGGATTTTCGGCCATGTTTGTATCATGAGTTTTATGGATGTTTAACCAAGTGTTCTTGGTGTCTTGATGATTTTATGGCCATTCCAAGGAAGAAAACAAGCAAAGGATGGAAGAAAAAGCAAAGAGTAGATTCGGCCAAGTTGATATCTTGGTATGCATGTGCATTTTTCCAAGTGTTCTTGGTATCCTTGAAGAACTTGTGAGTATACAAGACAATGGTCAAAAGTTGGAGGCAAAAAAAGGAATTTTGTGGGCTATGGAAGCACTTGAAGTTTCGGCCAAGTGGTAATATTGGCATGCATGATGTTTAAACCATGTGTTCATGGCAGTACAATTGTTCTTTTGAACATGCAAGGTGTTGGCCAAAGTCTTGATGTAAAAAGAGAAGATTTTGTAAGCTAAGGAAGAAATGATGGTTTCGGCCATGTTGTGATTTTGTGACTTGGCATGTTAACCGAGGTGTTTGTGACTTGGCATGTTAGCCAAGGTGTTCTTAGTACTTTTGAGTTGTTGGATGCATGTGAAGCCAAGATGTTAAAGAAAGAAATAAAGAGAAATTTGGCCTTAGTGCCAATTTTTGGTGGTTGTGTGTGTGATCCATGTGTTCATGGTATCTAGGTGTTCCTAGTAAAAAGTGAAGCCAAAATGGTGAAGAAAGTATGATGATAGATTCGGCCATAAGGAAAAGTTGGTGAAAAATTAGTGTTAGCCAAGTGTTCTTGGCATAAATGGTCCTTAGAAAACTTGTGGGACTCAAATGAGCAAAAGAAGGAAATAATGGGACAAATTCGGCCAAGAGATAAATTTGAAGGCCCAAATTGAAAAGCAAGTGTTCTTGGTCCAGAAACTCTTAAATGGGCTATTTGAGCCATAATGGCATTATTGGCAAATGGGCTAAATCCTGAAAAGATAAAATTGGGCCTAAAGACTAAATTGGGCTAAAATCCTGAAAATGTGGAAATTGGGCCTAAATGCTAAGTTGGGCCGAGTCCAGAAAATAAATTAAAAGGCCAAGTGGGCCTGAGTTCCAAAGAAGGCCAGTTGGGCCTGAGTTCCAGAACAGGCCAAGTGGGCCTGAATTCTAGAAAATGCCAAGTTGGGCCAGAATTCCAGAAAAGTGCAAATTGGGCCTGGATTTCTAGGAAAAGGCCAATGTAGGCCTGAGTTCACAGAAGATTAGGCCTCAGTTCACAGAAAAGGCTAATTTGGGCCTGACCTCTTTAAGTAGAGGTTGAGTAAGTTAAACCAAGTATGCTTGGTAAATTTTGGTTCTCTTGTTTAATAGAAAGCAATTAAATAACTTGTTAGTATTTTGGGCTTTATAGGTACATTAAGGAAATGGCAAAGTTCCAACAACAAACAAAGCAAAGCAAGGCAAAGGCAATGAGCAAAGGTTACACAAATGGTGGTAAGAATCCCTATACTCACTCTTTGCATGGTACATTTTCCATGACCTTTCATTGTGAGTATTAGTGCCCCTATGTGATGGTCAAAGAACCAAGTGACCATAGGTGTGCATGTCAAGGCTATGTGGTTGTTACTTTTTGTGAGGACTCATGATACTTTCTTAGTTGAATAATTGGGCACATAAGTGCATAATGGATGAAGTAGTGATGCTTTGGCGACTATGGTTATGGTTTACTCATGAGTAATTAGCAAGCATTTAGGGCTAGGAATTGAGTTTGGCCAACTCAATTCCCAAGCTAAGGAGTGCTCAGTAGGTTATAAAAATAAATGGCATGCCGGGATTAGTGGCATGGATTATGCTAATGCTTGCGATACCCACGATGACATGGAACATGATGTGCGAGGACAGTGTTGTGTGTGTTGAGTTGTGTGCTTCTCTGAAATTGTTTGTGCATGCTGACCCATATTACTATTGTTATTGTTAAGTGTTATATCTGTATCTTCTTTGTTTTAGTGTTTTCCTTTGCAGGAATATGGATTAATTGCCATTACATTCTTGGCACAAGTTTAGGCTTTGGAAGCCATATGATGACTTTGAAAGTCATGAGTTAAATACCTCACTAGGCATTGGATGCTGTCGGGATTCTTACTGAGTTTTATAACTCACTCGCCTTGTTATACCTTTTTCAGGAAATGGATGGCTTGATAGATCAAGCGTAGAGTACCAGAGTACTCGTTACAATGTGCTAAAGGGTTGGGTATGTGTATAGTGTTGCTCAATATATTCATTGGTCCTAAGTGACTTATGTGGTATAGATTGCTTGGGAATCAAGCTAATGGTTTGGACTTCCTTGTGCAGGCTTATGGAGTATAGAAGTTGTGGGAACAAGGTCTATTAAGCTAGAATGTGTTCCAGGTTATTATGAGTCGAGGTTTGGGTAGTATGAAAGTGTGGTCTGTAAAACCTGAACCTGGCTAATTAGAGACATATAGCATCCTTGGTACATTTTCTTTTCCAAGTAGGTGATGCTTTATTGTTGCCATTATGATCGTGATTAGCCTTGGATGATTATATGCCATGTTTGCATGGTTTTATGCAGATGGAATGCCATGATGGATATTCAGGTTATGTGTACTAGACTTGGCTGATACTCATGGACATATAAATGTGGTTTTCAAACTTGTAATGAGATGGCCTTCTTGGTTGCCATGCATTGGATTAGTACACTTGATGGACACACATTCTATGCACTTAATGGAATAAGTGTATGCTTTACTTGTATTACAAGTGTAATTAGTTGAGTATGTGCATCTAAGGAAAGATTTCCAGTGAATCTGGATATGCATGGATATTGTTGCCTAGTTGTTAAGAGGGAATCTAGAGACTTATGTGTGTAACTGGCAAAGGGGTTAAGTCCATAAATGGAACACTAGAATTCCACATAGGTATTAGCTCGTTCCTTAAGAGCCCCCTGACAACATATTGAAAACAAGCTAGTACCAAAATAGATCCTGGAGTCACGCCGTAGGTGCTCATAATATTTAATTAAGCCCTTCTGTTTAAGTAACTTCCGCTGCATTACTCTGATAATTGGGCCCAGGTGGGCCAGGGGCAGTTTGGGGCGTGACATACATAGTTCTCACCACAATTCCCCTGCACAACAAAGTTAAGGAGAGGTTATATAATAAATCAGGCGTAAGCTAAGGCTTACGAGGCACAAGTTGAGGGCTAGACTTGTGAGCCACGGAGTGACGCCTGTGAGAAATTAAGAAAATTATGTGAAGAGTGGTCCTTTGGGATCCGAGCATGCATATCCATATATTTACATATATGAGAGGTCCTCACACTGCGAGAGCCAGCAGAGAGTATGCATGAGTTATTTCATATCTGTCCACAGTTTTACTGTCGGTACATGAGGTTACCCCTTACTGAGAATCTTGGATTCTCACCCTTACTGTTTTGTTGTGCAGATACAGAAGCAGTTGGCCCGAGTGACCGCTGAGGGTTACTCTGGCAGTAGTTTTTGGTGCACAGGTAGAATACCTGAGTTTTGATGATTTTAGTACTTATTGTTGGTTACTTGTTGGTCTTGCACAGTACTAACTAAGTTGCTTATTGGTTACAGAGCCTAGTGCACATTGGACATAGTCAGGCATAGCTAGACCTAGTTGGGTCCAGAGGAGTCTCTAAAGCTCGCCACTGGGATTCACATCCAAGGTGGGAGTTAGTATGAGAAGATCTCAGTAGAGGATTTTGTATGTGTACATAGTACTCTAGTTGCCTCCTTAGTTATGAAATGAAGAGTCATGGACTCGAGGATTGCTTTCTGGGCGGGGGCATTAGCTACTATATGTATGAATGCTCACGCATGTTGCTATGTGTAGTTAACTCATATAAAGGTTGATTTGTATGCTTTGACTGCTCTACCTGTTTTATATGAAAAATCGTGGCCACATTAACATTTTATGGTTTTAAATAACCCGTCAAAGCATAAAGAGCATGCATATTGCATATTCTATGATAATCAACTAGTGACATGGATTTAATCCGCGCACATATCAATGAGTCCAACTGCAATCCACCGTAAGACCAAGTTCTCACAGGTGTCCTGGGCAGGGGCCAGGGATGGCCGTGTGAAGGAGATTGATCAAGTACTTAGCCAAAATTTCAAGAAAAGAGGAATTTTTCATTAGCACTTTATCTCAAAGTACAAGGGGAGCAAATTACAAATACAAAAGAAGAAGAAGGGAAGCCTATTCAACGTCCTGGACATCGCCGGCTACTTCACCTTTGGGACGGTCTTACTTGACCATAACCCTTGGTGCCGAAGGCAGATCAGTTGGGAGGTTAAGGTACTCTATCTTCGACCACTACCGAGTTGGCCCTTTGGGGAGCTCCAAGCCCTCCAGGAAAGAAAGGTCAAGGTTGAGATACTTGGAAAGGACTTGGTAGCGGGCCAAGCAGAAGCCGTCCTGGTAAGAGGACTTACACTCCTAGTCAGACTTGGCCTTTTCCACATGCAAGTCCTCCAGTTCATTCTTAAGTTCTACAACCTCCCTTTCCAGCTTCTTCTTTTTCTTTTTTTTTCTCCTTCTTCATAGCATCGACCTCGGCTCAGAGTTCGACGTTAAGTGCAAGAGCCTTTGCAAGATTTTTGGCATCTTCCTCTTTCTCCATTTGGTAGGCCTTATTGGTCGAGGTCAATGCGATAACCATTGCGCTGAGGTCTGACACCTTTGAGGAGAAGTCCTGAATGAGCTCCCCCTGACTCTTAAAAAATTCCTCCTGAAGTTGAGACAACTCTTCCTTGGCTATCTTATTGAGCTCATCGTACTTGACGATTGAGTTAGCACAAAAATTCTTGGCCCTTGCCAAGGACTCTTCACACCGAGATCAGATCGAAGACTATTTTGCTGCCCATGCTCTAAAATATCCACTGTATGCCAAGAGCTGCAAAAGGGTGAACTTCTGGTAAGGCTCGGAAACAAGCAAAAACTCAGGGAAATGTTGTTTGAGAACAAGAAGTTCAAGGGTCACCTGAGTAGCATGTTCACTCATCCTCGCGTTGAGGATCTCCACGTTCAGATACTCGACCATGAGGGATTGAATAGTGGCATTTCTCAGCACACCCTTAGCCACATGGGGAGCCATTTTTTGGCTATCCTTGGAGAACAAGTTCATGTCGACCATGAAGGTCCAGAAAGGCTCCCTCAGCACCTTGTCCTTCAGGATTTTGGAGTCCCGAAGGGCCCTCTTCCGAGCATGCTCCACCAGCCATTGAGCAAGCGCTTGCTCCTCTGCAAAATCATGACGAAATTCCATTAACACATTATCCCTTAGCCATTCATCTATAAGGTCTAAAATGCCAAAAATTCCCAAACTCATAGAAAAATGGCTAAGGGACAAACCTGGAGGTACCTTGACAACGTTTCCCTTGGATTCACTGACCTCCTGAACCTTAGAAGTGATGGGTTTCGAGAGCCAAACAGCGCAGCGGAATTTAACCGAACCCTCCAGGATCCAAGTGAAACGGGGTAAACCGGGTGTTCAAAAATTTTCATACCTAATTTTTGGTTCAGATCTCTCACTCAACTGTAGAGTCGAATCACAAAACTTGAACAGTTGACGTGTTCAAGCTCTCTATGGTATCCACACGAGCCTTTCGGGATCCCCACGCTTCCACCACGTCCCGGCAGATGTGTTTCTCTTACGCTCGCAGTGCTAGCTTACGTCCTCCAAGGAATTGCAAGATAAGAGTGCGGCTGTCCTTTTGGGAGGCTAGGGCAAGGAGACCTGCGAATTTCTCACTTAAAAGTTGTATTTATAGTGAGACTCAACTTCCATGCCTAATGGGTTTCAAAGCCCCAATCCAATTAGGATTTAATTTCGAGCTTAATAATGGCTCAACTCTTGGGCCCATTATTAATACGAAAGTAAGTGAAACCATAACCCAAATAATTAGCCCATGCACTCTAATGATCCAAATAGCTCTATGTGTGTGACCCAATAGGCTCTTACCACGTTGGCAATGATCATAAATCACATTTATGATCATAAGCAATGAGCGGTATCTAGCAACACATCATTGCTACCCAAGTGACAAGATTGTCGGTGATTCGACTAAACCTTTATGATCATCACCGATATATGCCATTGTCCCTTTGTCCAAGATATCAAGACTAAGCACGAGACATGGAATGTGTCACTCTCGTATAGCCCAATCTTTGGTTTCTTGATTACCGAGTAGACCAACTTAAACTGATGACATTAATATCATATATCAACTCATCCGAGCATGGCCATGCATTTTCTATGTCTCGCTCTATCAAGAGGCCCGAAGATATCACTCCTGTTACATAGGAGGGACAAATCCCATCTTGATCATATAAATCCCTCCGCATGATATGTGACATACCCAATGACCTCCTTCAAGTTCACTCAGTTACGAGCAACAAAGGAAAGTATCAAAGTATGTGACTCACATGTACGGAACCTTGATGATCTTAGGTCAAAGGACTACATATACCATGATCACTGATAGCCGAAGGGCTATCGCCTCTCTCACTATATATTTCCTGCAAGAAGCGTGGATGGGAAACTTTGCATCATCTGAAAGAGGCGCTAACACTGACTTTGGAAGGAGCGAAGCTGAACGCCCCGAACCCATGACCTCGGCTAGAACGCCAAAAATGTTAAAGGTGTTGTCGGCTCCCTCGGGGGACCAAACGGATCACCTTCGGGGATAAAAGACTAGCTATCGCAAGCAGGAGAGGCCCTCCCGGAAGGCGGAACCCCCGAACCAGGGAAGTCCCCGAACCACGGGCATAATTCCCGAATGAGGGCATTCGTACCAAAGGACGACCTCATCCAAAGAACGTCGGGAGTACAGCATGAGCATTTAAGGAGCCTCTGACATGTCGCCCATAGGCGCTACACGCCTCAAACGGCGGTCTGACGCGCCGACGCCGTTCGAGTCCTATCCCAGCCTGTCTCAGTCCAAGGCTCAAAGAGCCTATAAGTGGCTACATGTTCCCTACGCTCGAAGGTACAAAGGACATCTGACCGAACACGTGTCATCGTCTGAACGGGCTGGGCACTCCAATAGATACCAGGAAACATGCCCTGGCAAGGGATCGGACCCTTTTTCCCTAAGAAAACACACAAAGGCAAGGCCATCTATTCCTCTTTGTCCCTCCTTTATCTCCTCTCAGGGCACTGATTTGGGCGTCGGAGGCTCGTCCCTGGCAAAACACACCGGGGACCTCCTAACCCTCTTTTCTGAGCATTTCAGGTACTCTCCCCTGGGAAACTTACACTCCAGATGCTCTCCCTCTCAGGAAAACTCTCTCGAAGTCACAATGTCACATGACAAAGATGCAGTCGGGCATCATTTGGCATCGTCTATGGGAACCCACCCTCAGGTCAGCATTGTGGAGGCTCGGCGTTCTAAGGACAAGGGACTTCAGAAGTCCCCATCCACGCTTGAAGTCCAAATGGCCACTGAGCAAACCCTACCAGGGACTTCCTCGCGTAAGGAAGAGCATCCTCTAGTCGTAACCATGAGCTTTCTATGCGACTTCCAGCGTTCTATTGCAGCTGAGGTGACATAGCAAATAGACCGAAGGTGGCCACAACAACTCAGGCCCAAAGGCCTCCCTCGCCAGTGCGCCCGCGAGAGAAAAGCCCGAAGTCAATCTATTGCAGTTCGGGGAGTTGGGACCCGCGCGATGAATCCTCGACAGAAAATATACCTCTCGGGGACGGCCTGCGAGGCAAAGGGGGTACGAGCGGCCAAAGACTCCTCGACAAAGGAGCTCATCACCCGAGGCGAGGTCGCCATCCCCTCGGATTTGAAGCCAGTCGACAAAGAGGCACTGACAGTCACCCTTCCCAGAGCACCAGGACGAAGGGCCTAATCCCACGCTCCTCATGGAGAAATTGTTGACAAGGCTGGAGAGAGTAGAAAGACAGGTAGCTCGCAAGCCGGTCTAGGCTAGGCTGTCCGAAACCTTCTGTGGGGATGAGTCCTCGTTCACCCGAATAGTGGTTGAGGCAGCCATGCCAGGCAATTTCCGGGTACCTCGGCTGGAAACTTATGATGGCCGGACAGATCCACAGGCTCACCTGACCAAGTACAAACACAGCATGATGATGCACGGTGCTGATGATGCTACCTTGTGCAAGTGTTTTGAAGTAACCCTCACAGGACCAGCAACAGCGTGGTACAATTCATTGGCCCCAGGGACCATCAGGGAGTTCCAGGAGCTATCCATGGCCTTTACACAGCAATTCATTGGAAGTTGAAAGACGGCGAAGATGCCTGTCCAGATGTTCGACATAGCGCAGAGGAACGGAGAAACCATCCGTGACTATGTCGAAAGGTTCAACAGAGAGGCCCTAAGTGTCCCAGACTTTCGGCCCGAAATATGCATCCTCGCCATGATACGGGGCCTTCGGAGAGACTCACAACTGTTCTACGAATTTTCAAAGAACCTTCCAGACACGCTCGGCGAGTTCTACCGAAGGAACGAGCAGCACATGACAGCCGAAGAGCTGAGGATGGGTTGACCAAAGACTGATCACGCCCGTGCCGAAGGGTCCAGCCAGCAGACGCGGTATCCGACCGACCTCGAAGGACTAGGGGAAGGAAACCCCCAACCTTCACACCCCTGAACACCACGAGGACCAACATCCTCATGACAATGGAGAGACAGGGGACCCAAGTTCAGCAGCCAAGGGCCATGACCGCTGATAACAAAAAGAACATGAAGAAGTTCTGCCAGTTTCATCGCGACCACGGCCACGATATCGAAGATTGCTTCCAATTGAAAAAATACATAAAGTCACTGATAAAACAAGGCCAACTTCGGCGATACCTGCGGATGCCTTCCCCGAAAGGGAGGAAGGAGGAAGAAGGAAAGGCAGATGACGAGGACTACGACTCCGATAGACGGAGGAACCGAAGTCTGAAAAGGCACCCTCCACCTCCCGCGGGAATAATACAAACAATCACGACAGGGCTCCCATCCTCGAAAAGAAATAGGAAGGCCAGAGAAATAGTAGTGATGGAGTATCAAAGTCCGACGAAGAAGCTGACCCGCAAGGATGGTACCACTATCATCTTCCCCCTCTACCGATCAACACCCCGAAGAGCCACAGGGGAAACACCGTTTTCGCTCATTTTTGAAACTGAGGCTATCATCCCAATCGAGGTAGTGCAACCGTCGGTGCGAGTGCAAGTGTTTGATGAAAGGGGAAATGACCTCGGCCTGAGAACCAAGCTTGACCTCGTTGCCGAACACAGAGAAATAGCGGAGCTGAGGAGAAAAGCTTTCTAACAAAGAGTGGCCGCGGCTATAAACTTGCGCGCCTGGCCAAAAGAAATAAAGAAAGGGGACCTCATTCTCCGAAAGGTTGAATTTGGACCCCGAAGACCATCTCACGGGGTACTTCGCGCAAATTCAGAAGGTCCCTATCTGGTACTTGCCGAAGTGCGAAAAGGAGTTTACAAGCTTGGCAACGCCGAAGGCATAGAATTAAAAAATGCATGGCATTCGGATGCCTTGAAAAAATTCTATGCTTAGGATTTTGGTAGGAAAGTTGTATTGCACAAGTTAGAAGAAATTTTTTCTAAGTACAAAAGACTTAGCCAAAATTCTTGAGCGTAAATTGTACAAGTTAGAATTTCGCAAGGGTGATCGCCGGGATAAGCGTAGGTTTGATTTTCCGAAGTCTCTTGAGCGAACGTGTTCGGGACAATGGGAAATGGAAAATCTTGCAAAAATTTCTAAGTACAAAAGTTTACAAAGCATAGATCTGATTTTCCGAAGTCTCTTGAGCGAATGTGTTTAGGACAATAGGAAATGAAAAATCTTGCAAAAGACTTAGAAAGAACCTTTATTGAAGATGGAGCTGCTTACAAAGAAGGAAGCTTGCCAAGAGGAAGAAGTACAAAAAATAAGAAAAAAAAAGGCAAAGGACCCTAAGACAACCTAAGGGATCTCGGCATCTCAGGAGCCACCAACTCCTGCGTCCTTGTCCATCGCCTTCGGTGCCGGAGGAGGGAAGGGAAGTTTGAGATGCTCAATCTTAGACCAAGACCACCGAGGCCCCTCGGAAATGTTTAGGGCTTCCAAAACGGAGAGGTCCAGATCTGGAAACCTCTGAAGGACTTGATGCCGGGCGAGGCAAAAGCCGTCTTGAAAACGGACCTTTGTCATCCCGTTGGCTTTATCCTTCTGCACCCCTAAAGTGTCGAGTTCCTTCTCCAGATCTGTAATCTTTTTCTTTAGGGTCTTCACCTTCTTTTTCCTCGGCTCCTTCTTCAAAGACTCAACCTTGGCTTGGAGCGCGGACTTCTCAGAAGCACCTTCGCCAGGAAAGCCTCAGACTCAGACTTCTCCTTTTGATAGGCTTCATTTGCCGAAGTCAGCTCCGCCACCTTGGAGCCAAGGTCAGAAATCTTCTGGGAGGAGTCCTTCAAAAGTTCTTCTTTTTCCTTCAAAAGTCCCTCCCGAACGGCAGAAACCTCCTTCTGTGCAGCTTGAGCGATCTCCGTGTTCTTGGAAGCTAATTCAGAGCACATGGCCTTAAATTTTTCTAGGCAATCTAAGGCCGAGACTCGAAACGCTGCCTCCTTCGCCACCCGAACCCTGAGGAGGCCAGTGAGCCCCAACAGCTGCGAAGTAGTAAGAACAAAGTCAGTAAGGCAAAAAATGAGCCAAACACTTAGAAGAAATCAAGAGGAAACAAAACAAAGATATGAAGTATACCTGGGCAGCGTGCTGGGAAACTTTTGCAGCAAGGGACTCGTCGCTCAGGCATGCCTCGGAAATGGCCTTACAAGAGGGCTCGGTGAGGATCCCCCACGAGATTTGGTTGGCCATTCCGGGGCAGTCACCTCCGGAGTACAAGTTCATGTCCTCCGTAAACGACCAGAAAGGCTCCCTTGGGATCTTCCGCTTCGGGATATGGGCATCTCGAAGGGCTCGTTTCCGGGCGTGCTCGGTTGCCCAATTCGGATATAGCAGCTCCTCTGTACGGCAAAACAAGAAACTTATCAGGGCAAGTAATCACCAAAGTTCAAAAAATAAGGGCACCAAAGCTTGCCTAAGTGAACGAACCAAGCGGCACCTCGGCCACATCATCGTCGGAGTCCTGGGCCTCCTCGGCAGAAATCTCCTTGCCTTTGCTCTTGCGGCGCTCCTCGGCAGAAGGAACTTCTACCAAAGCGTCTAGAAGAGTCACCGAGGAAATAGGACTCCGAGGAGGGACGTCGGCAATGACCTCGGTCGGTGGGGCAGCAGCGACCTCGGGCTCTTCGGGAGCCTCCTCGGGAATTTCTGGTTGAGAAGGAGGCGCATTATTCTTCGCTCGTTTTACCGAGGACTGCCCGGCCCCAGATGCTTTCCATCTTCGGGAGACGGCCTTCTTCATCTCCTCGCCTTTCCCAGCTTGACCGAGAAAAAGGGACTTGTAATAGTCAGCAGACTCGTCGCCCATCTCTGAAACAAAAGAAAGACATCAGTGTGAGTCTGAGAAGTACTTATACTGAAAAATTCTTGAGATAACTTATGCTCATAAAAGGACTTGTAAGTGACCTCCTCCCGAAGGAGTTGCACCAACCAGGAATCCTTCCCAGCGATGGTAGGAGCCGGGATCTCGAGGTCCGTCTTGTGCTCCTTCACTACCCCTAGCTCCCGAAGGACCTCCTCGGTCATCAATTTCCACTTGATGGGGAAGGGGTAGAGGGGAAGTGAAGAGACCTTGGAATCCTAGTCAGAGACTGCTCGGATCCGTCTGTCGAAGTCCGTGAATCTGGGTGCCAACTCAGGAGTGAGTAGCATCCTCGGGTCTACGACATCCATCTCCAACTTTCCCCAAGCCCACTTGGTCGGAACGTACGACCAGGCCGCCTCCATCTTGAGAAAGAAAAATTTTTGTTTCCACCCTCGCCAGCTATCCTTAGTGGTGAAAGTGAACATATACTTTTTGCTCCACGATCCCCGAGGCAGCATGAAGTAAAAGCCACCCTTCGGGACCGTATAGAGCTCATAGTACTGCAAAAAAAGAATGAAGTGGGGTTCTATTTTGAAAATGCCGCACATGCAAAGGAAGGCGTTAAAGTAGCAGTACGAGTTTGGGGGAAGTTGATTTACGGCAATGCCATGAAACTGGCAAAAGTCACAAATCACCCTCGATGGGGGGTACCGAAGTCCGGCCTTTAGTTGGGCATGAAAAACGGTAACCTCATTTTGACGGTTCATAAAACTGACCTACTGAGGACCAGGAAGTCTGGTGGTGGCATAAGAAAGAAGAAAAAAATTCTTGGTCCATCTTTCTAATTTTTCCGAGGTCGTACAACAAGTATGACTAGCAAAGGGAAGCCAACTTTCTGGGATAGGGGAAACAGTTGGCGAAGACATTTTTGGAGGAAAAGACGACATTGGGGAATGAAAAAATGACTTCAGGAAAGCTTTAAAATCAAAAGGCTCTGGAAATCAAAACCCACCAAATCTTTTGCCAAAATCTGGGTTTGAAGACGCCGTCGCGAAAACTGACCGGAAAAAACTCTGTCAAACAGCACCGTCGCAAAGAACAGAAGAGAATCGGAAGGCAAGAGGAGAGCAAAAGTAGAAGCAAAAGGAGATTATGACGGACTGGTGTATATATAGGCCAAGGGGGTAGGCGAACCGGCGTCATGAGTGCTCCGCGAAGGCGAACAGTTGCCATAACTGCTCAGTGCGCATAAAAAGGCGCGCCTGCCCTATCCGATGCACCCCCTGCCAATAACAAGCGGCGTCATGTCAGCTATCGCGCCAAAAGAGAGACATGCTTTCTAACACCCCAGAGTTCTAGGCGCGCCGCTCCAGACTGACACGCCTTGTTACAAGACGCGACGTTGCGCAGACCTACAGAAGGGAGTAGTAGGCTACCTCGAACACACCAAAAGACAGGTTATGGACGAATAGCCTATGTCTCCGGAAAAAAAGTTCCATCTTCGGCACAGGTATTACGCCTAAGGCCCGGAAGGACCTTCTCCAAAAAGCTGACAATCCAAAGTCTCCACTTCGGCTTTCTGGAGGGGGGGCCTGTGATAGCCGAAGGGCTATCACCTCTCTCACTATATATTTCCTGCCAGAAGCGTGGACGAGAAACCTAGCGCCATCCGAAGTAGGTGCTAACACTGACCTCGGAAGGAGCGAAGTCGAACGCCCCGAGCCCATGACCACAGCTAGAATGCCAGAAATGTTAGAGGTGTTGCCGGCTCCTTCGGGGGACCGAACGGATCAGCTTCAGGGATAAAAGACCAGCTATCGCTAGCAGGAGAGACCCTCCCCAAAGGCGGAACCCAGAACCAGGGAAGTCCCCGAATCACTGGCATAATTCCCGAAGGAGGGCATTCGTACCAAAGGATGACCTCGTCCAAAGAACCTTGGGAGTACGACACGAGCATTTAAGGAGCCTCTGACATGTCGCCCACAGGCGCTACATGCCTCAAATGGTGGTCTGATGCGCCGACGTCGTTCGAGTCCTATCACAGCCTGTCTCAGTCCAAGGCTCAAAGAGCCTATAAGCGGCTACATGTTCCCTACGCCCGAAGGTACAAAGGACATCTGACCGAACACGTGTCATGATCTGAACGGGCTGGGCACTCCTATAAATACCAGGAAACACACCCTGGCAATTGATCGGACCCTCTTTCCCTGAGAAAACACACAAAGGCAAGGCCATCTATTCCTCTTTGTCCCTCCTTTATCTCCTCTCAGGGCACTGATTTGGGCATCGGAGGCTCCTCCCCGGAAAAACACACCGGGGACCTCCTAACCTTCTTTTCTGAGCATTTCAGGTTATCTCCCCTAGGAAACTTACACGCCAGACGCTCTCCCTTTCAGGAAGTCTCTCCCGAAGTCACAATGTCACATGACAAAGATGCAGCCGGGCATCAATCACTATAAGAATCACTTATGACACTCATATAACGATCCATGTAATGTTCTCATGGTGGGTCAGTCCAGTACACAAGTTCTCCAACTTGTACCCATATGTAGACTACATATCTCATATTAGCCTCCACATATGCTAGTCGTTATGTATTATTGCAACCCGCTCGACAATAATACTAGACCAGGGACGTTTAAGAATATCATTATTCTAGGGTTACGATTATGTTTGTTAAGTTAAGCAGAAACAAAAAAACAAACATAATTGCTGGATTAATGCCTTAATAAAATATCATGACTCAATGTGTAAAAATACAATCATCTCATGATTGGATTTTGGGCACAACACTAACAAGAAGGAACGTGCTTCCCTTTCCTTTTCCAGCTCTCCTCGAGCTCTTTGGCCGAAATCCCTCTAACCGAGGTCCTAAGGGTCTCCGCCGCAGCATTAGAGCTCAAGGGAGTGGAACAAATGGTCGCCTCCGAGGGTGGGTTGGCATGAACAAGGAGTTGGTCCTGCACGCCGATGTCATCTTTGGGAGGGGAAGGAAGATACTCCTCCTTGGTTTTCTTGGACCTCGGGACCGAAGATGGTCCCCCTGGCCCTTTTTTCCTCTTTGGAGCAGGCTTCTTCTTCTGCTGCTCCCCTTTTTTGGCTTGACCGAGGAACACGGATTTGCAAAAATCAGCAGACTTGTCAGCCATCTCTGCAAAAAGAAGAACATCAATGTAAATACAGAAGTAGATATGCAAAAAAATTTGGAAAAATACTTACTCTCTACAAAAGCCGCATATGTGAGTTCCCCTGGAAGGGGCATCACAAGCCACGCCTTCTGGCCGTGAAAAAAGGGCTTCGACAGGTTTTCATTGGTGACGTGTTCCTTGATTACCCCCAATTCTCGACAGACCTCTTCAGTCATAAGGTTCCATTTGATGGGAAAGGGATATGGGGAACGCGGAGGGACCTCAAGATCCTAGTCTGCAATAGCCTGAATACGGCTGTTAAATTCATGGAATTTGGCTTCAAGCTCTGAAGTCCCCCAAGCCCATTTTTTTGGCATATGCTGCCATTGCTCATTTACCTTTAAGAAGAAGAACTTCTTTTACCATCCTCACCAGCTGTCCTTCGTCCTGAAGGTAAACGTGTACTTCTTGCTCCTAGACCCTCAAAGAAGCAAGAAGTAGAACCCACCCGTCAGGACGGGGTGGAGTTTGTAGTATTGCATGAAGAAGATAAAGTGAGGCTCTATCTTGAAGACCCCATGCGTGTAGAGGAAGGCGTTGAAGTAAAAGTAAGAGTTTCGAGGAAGCTGATTCGTAGCTATGCCATGAAATTGGCAGAACTCGCAAATGATCTTCAGCGGAGGATACCAAAGTTTAGCCTTCAGTTGGGCCTAAAAGATGGTAACCTCATCTGAGTTATTCATGTAACTAAATAGACCAGGATGAGCTAGCCTGGTAATGGTGTAAGAAGGAATAAAGAATTTAGTTGTCCACTTTTCTAGCTTCTCTGAAGCAGTACAACTTCGATGAGAGTGAAGGAGAAGCCAACTCTCTGGAATAGTTTCAACAGACATGAGTGGGACTAGGGTAGATGTTACTCACTCTAGGGTAGTCCAGTTATGGTGCCAAAACTGTGCATTTAAACTCCCCGGATTGGTGTGTCATATAGGTCATCAGAACAACACCCCTAGTGTGCATACTCAAGAAACCTCTTGAGCACTATACAAATACATGCATATTGGTCTAACCATAATACACATATTTACATTTATCCACACTATGGCAGCTAAGAAGGAGAACATTAGCATAAGTCTTAGTTTTGGATTCCACACATTAGGCAATCTTGTTAAGTTCTAGTGACCAGCCACCGCACCTACAACTTCCATTAATAAACTGTATCATTCTAGCCATGTACCCCTTTGTTTTATTTGCTCCATTATCGAGCAGAGACTTAGAGCAAACCAAGGAATTTTTTTTTACATCGATAGCCCACCTATGGACCAAGTTATGGATTTTTTTAAGTTGGTTACAAAATTATGACCAAATGAACAGTAACTTAGCCAATTTTTCAATGTCATATCATTAGCTACAGGGCTCCAAATTTAGAAATTCTAAATTCCAGTTCAAACTATAGATGTTATCTAAGTGTGCTCAAAATTTCATATGAAGATTACTTCTACACAGGGAGATATAGAACTTTAAGTGCAGAGTCAAAATTCTGGTCACTTTATGACCATTTTGCCTATACAAAATTTCATAAGTGTGCAAACACTTCATTCACAAGGGGAAATCCCTCCAAGGCTACTCCATATATGTCCATTACACAAAATAAAATACATTCCCTTGCATTTAACAACTTTATGTGGCCAAAACAAAATTTACAAGTAAGCAGCTCATCATTCACACTTAGGCAACTTTGCACTGCATCACTTACATAGCCAAAACATTAATCAAATATTCACATACTTGTCTCATCTTACTTACACTACATGTACATGCATACATGCACTACACGATGGTCTTAACTCAGCTAAATATGTACTCTAAGTTACAGTAGTGCCTGAAATGCAATGGACTCTAGAAACAGGATGCTGGATAGCTGCTGCACAACATAATAAGTACCACCTTTAAAAATACCAAATATGCTCCTAAAATCACCAAACTTTCCAGATCATAACTAGACACATGGAAGTTCATGTACCTAAAATTTCACATAGAAATTCAAATGAAAACTATTAGTCTGAATGTTCTCTTTCAGGTGCTCTTGAAAAAGATAGAAAGGGGGTAAGTTTGTTGAATGAAACTTAGTAAGGGCTTATCAATAAAATCTTCAAACTTCAGCTGTATACCTGAAATCTAAAGACACTAAAACAAAAAAATATAGTACAAAGACACAAATATACACATCCAAAAGCACAAACAAACATATCATCAAACATATGAAATGCTGGTAGCAATAGCACATTAAGGTTAGTCCATAATCATTCAATTAAAACAAGAATATATCACTTTAGAAACACTATGGTAGCCTTCCTCAAGCTTTTTCTTGGACTTAGGAGTCTTTTAGGTCTTATTTAGTACTAACTTGGGCTCTAGAAACCCTCAATTGCACTACCATAACAGAGCACCAAAGCTGTAGGACTAAAGCCTTGGCGCGATTTCCCCCTTAACCTAAACTTGGTTCATCAAGCTCTTGGCTCTCTTCCAAGTTGGGGTCTTATCTTCATGGATGTTTGAGCATTAGTATTGAACAATAAACATGTTAGGTACCTGCTAAATGCTTGGCTTAGGCCAAGAAAAACAAAGGAAAACAAAGAAAAGCATAAAGGAAGGATAAGGAGAACTATGGAAACTAGTACAATGGTCTATGTGTAAAGCTGAAAATTTTTAGGGCTAAACTGCACATAGAAACTAGACTATGGAAAAACAGACAGAAAACAGAGAAAGGGGATCAAATTGTACACTTGAATGAGTGGTACAATTAAAACTATCAACTTTAAGTTGATCATTTCGGCCATGCAAGTTTATTGGATGACTAGTGCAAGACTAGACCAAAACTAGTAGACAATAATGATTACTAGTCAAGTCTTGTCTACCACTAAAGAACTATTCACTAGTTAACTAGTTAAACTAACTAGTTTTATTCTAGTTCCATGGCCGGTTACACATGGGTAATTATAGTACTTTGGTACTTGTGTTTGTCTTGTGCTTGGCATTATGGGCCATGTTTGGACATAAGTGTCATTTGAATCAAGGTTTTAATAGTGCATGTTTAACCGTGAGCAAGTGAGGACTTTAGTGAGCCATGCGAATAAGTTGGGGTTAAAGACTTATGTTAATGCCATTTTGAGCACAAGTGTCTTTCGGCCGAATTAAGTCAACACCATTTGTTTTGTTTCATTTCGGGCTTTCATTGTTCTTCCTAAGGCCAAGAGTTGTTCTTGAGAGCTCATCCAAGAATTGGTTTTGAAATCAAGAAATCTTGAAGGCATTTGAAGGATTCAAGCTTGAAAGACTTGTTTCGGCATAAGCTCACTTGGATTCAAGCTTTGGTTCTTGAAAATTCAAGGAAGGCCGAGACGTTCAAGCTAGGGTTTTGAGGTAATGTTTATGTCTCCTTGATTTCATGGTATTTCTTCCATGAACAAAGGATTTAGAAGCTCAATTGTTGTTAGATTGAGTTAATTGAACAAGTTTGATATTGGTTTGAAAATTGGTTGTTGGCCGAAAGTATTGGATGAGTAATCTTGGTGTTCTTGAGTTCCATGGAAATTAGTCCATGATTAAGGTTAATTGGTGCCTATTTGATCTTATGCTAGGCAATTTTGAGCAAGGAACATCAATGTGTGCAAGTTAGTATTTGGCCGATAAGTTCATTTTGAGGTAATGTTATGTTCTTTGTTTGATTACATGGCAATGGTGCCATGAATAAGGGTTATTAATGATTAGAAGATTATATGATGGATTAGTTTGATGAAGAACATTAATGTGTGAAATTGGGCATTATGGCCGAAAGCTTGAACTTGGGTAACATAGTGTTCTTCTTGGAGTACATGGTATTTAATCCATGATTATGTGTTGTTGATGACTATGTGTTGTTATGGTAGGCATTGTGATTGAGGAACACTTGGGCATTTGAAGTTTGGTTTTGACCGAGAGCATATTGAGGTAGGGTTCACTAACACTTGATATTGCTTGGTGAATTACCATGGTTCAAGTGTTTACAGTGACTAAGTGATGGTTGAAATTTGGCAAATGACCTTAGTTGCTTGATGGGCTATTGATTTTTAACTCGGTTGAATTGTTGATTAGTTAATTAACTAATGTACATGTACTAGAAATGCAAGTAAATGTGGCCTATTTGCTTAGCATTTTGGAGCTCTAAGTGGAAGTGGATGGTTTGATGGTGTTTTGTGTGCAATGTGCACATGGGTAAATGTATGGTTATTATGGCTGAGAGCAAAATGTGGGGTGTGTGTGTGTGTTCTTGTGTGCTTTGGTGCTTTCCATGTGCTTGCTAACCCCACTTATGGAATTGTGGATTATATGCCATGGTTATTTATCTTGTAGATGTATATGCTTGGTTTTCCTTGTCTTTGTGTTTGTTTTGCAAGTAAAGCTAGCTAATGGGAGGTTAAGCTTTAAGTGAATACTCAGCTTAACTAAATAGACTCTTATTAGAGTTGAAGATATATATATAAGTGAATCCTACTGAGTTTTACTCACTACCCATCCTTTTATTTTCAGGCAAAGACATTCGGCCTGAGTAGTACTAGCTTGCTCTGTACTTGTGTTTAGTGCTTGTTTGCTTGTTTTCCAAAGTATGTGCCAATGTGTGCTTGGCTTATTAGTTCTAGTACATTAGAAGTCTTATATTTTTGGTTGGCCGAGACTTATGTGATAAGTATGCAGGCTTTAGTTGGAGACTTGTCTAGGAAAGCTATGGATAATTGGACTTTGGCTCTGATCATAGTATTTGCTTTCATGACAATGAATCAGGCAATTGGGTGGGTGTTGCAGTGTGTACTTTTGTATGGAATTCTCAAAGTTCTGTTTGACCATTAATGGTCTTGGTATGTAATTACTTGGCATGTTTAGCTTTCGGTTTCATGGCATGTAGCCATGTTGGACACTAGGTAGACTACCCCTTTTGTGTACATATGTGTAGTCCTTGATGCCTAGACTTGTGATGCTTTTGTTGGGATTGTATGCCAAGTTATGTATGGGCTTATGGATGGCTTTATGCTTGTACATGTATGCTGAATGTTTTGGGCCAATGTATGGCACTTTTATGTGAATAGTTATGGGCCTAGTCTTATGGAAATGTTGTGCACCATTATATGTATGTTGTTGACCGAAAGCATCATGTACATACTAACTTGTGGTTTCAAAATCTAAACCAATAATGTGGCTTCTTGGTTGTCATACAGATGGCACACTTGATTGCACACCAATTATGCACTTAAAAACTTCATTAAGTGTTGCCTTGCTTGGTATGCAAGTATTCAATTAAAACCTTGCTTGTTGTGCAAGTTAGTGGTATTAGGCCATGCCTTTGCTGCAAGTATTTGTTGGACTCGTTTTAAAGCCACCTGGGCCACCTCCCAGGCCTCTCAACTTAAGAAAATAAGACTTAATGTAGCCATGGTTTGCTTGGCCGAATGCTAGAAACTTAATTTTGGAGTTGGGCTTGTGAGTTAAATTAGAAACTTATACGGCAGGGCCTGAGTGAGGTGTGACAAAATAGCCATGAAACCCAGATAAAACCCTTACCTTTTGCTGGGAATCCAATAAACCTTATGTAAACCTGAAAACTAGGGGTTTTTCTTGTTCTTGGTGCATCTGGTTGTTTTCCTTTGTGATTTTTTGAGAGCTTGAGCTATGGTGGCTATGGAAACTTATGGAGGAGATAAGAAATAGGTTGTGCCTAGTGGGGGATAAAAACGGCCAAGAATGGCAAGAAATCAAGATATTTTACTTGCCTGATTACTTTAACCTTAATCCTCACTTAGGTCACCAGAAGTATGTCTTAAGCAAAGACTTTTTGGCTAATCATTAGCCCACTTTTTTGACTTCTTTAGACCACCTTTTTTACCTTAGAACCTGGAAATAAAAGGCTGGGATAATGGTAGAAATGGCCACCTTTGACTCTTGTCAAAAATCATCCCATCCTTAAGTTATTTTTGTGAACAATTGTACACTTGGTTGTCCCAGGTTCTTGAATAGTAGCTTTTGTTTCCTTTATGCAATTTAGCCTCCAAAATTTGTTTTCATACCATTCACATCCTTCCCACAACTCTCCAAAGCTCTTTTGTGAAATTTTTGCAATTGAGTTCCCAACTTTCCAAAACCTTACAAAAAAGTCCATAGGTTGCCTGACAAACAAGCAATCCTTAAGGCTTTTCTTGGGGGCCAAGTTACCAACTTGGAACACTTTTAATGATGTGTTGATCATGCCTTTTACCCCCCACACTTGAATCACTATGGTGAGAATTACACAATATAACGGTTTTTAGCCATTATGACACACTTGTAATTCTCCCATTTTTCTATGGTGGTAACAGTAGACATGTTCGGCAAAAAGAAATCTAGCCTCGAAAAGGTGAAAAAAGAATAGGTAGACAAAAAATATGCTGAAGAACAACTTTGAAAAGAAGACCCACCTAGTTCGGAAAAAAGAAAGGACTTCATAACAAACCGCAAGTATTGCTGGAAATCACTTTGCTACCGGAAGAGAACGAGAGAACTAGAGAGCAAAAGAGGGCAAAGGAAGAAAAGAGTGGAAAAATTGAGGAGGAAGGGTTTATATAAACCGAAGAAGGCAGGCAAAGTGTCACCATAATTACTCCTCAAAGGTGAAGAGATGCAATTATTGTACTCGTCGCAACTATTCGCCACTCACTGGCTGACATGTGTCAATCATCATGGGAAACGAGGGCATGCTTCTAACAACTGCCTGACCTATACAAGTCCTTCCCGAGGTGACGTGTCTATCTATCCAGAAGATGTGATGATTCACTGGCAGGCAATAAAAGAGACAAGTACACACTTCAGTAAAAAAAAAAAGTAACCTTAGCAACACCAAAAGCTCTTCTGATAAAGCAAATACCGATACCTCGGCTAGAAAAGGTGTTCGGAGCCAGAGAGGAACTCTCATCCGAGGAAGTTGACCTTGGTCAAAAAGTTCAGTAAGACACCTGCCAGTTCCATAAAATGCTCACAAAGACTCGAGCGCCGGAGATACAACTTTGACTTTCCGAGTCGGGCATGTGATAGCCAAAGGGCTACTACCCTTAGAATTCCCAAGTTGTCTTGTGGGCAACACCCTTGGAAAGGAAGAGTAACCAACCTCGAGAGAGAGGGCTTGCACTATGCTTGACCACCTGACCTCGGTGACCCACCACCGACCTCTGGAAATAGCGGGACTGACCTCGGAAAGGTGACATGACCAACTTCGGGGGAAGGTGTCTTTCACCGCCTTTGGGTTTTGTGAACCTATTGACCTCGGAAGGATGATTCCCCATCTTCAGCATGGGAGAACACCTCCCGGAGGTATCCCATTCTGCCAAAGAATTATCATGATGGCCCTTGGTGATGATATCTTGCTGAAGTGGGTCTCATACTCCGAAGGGGTCGGGGGTATGACAAAAACTGTTAAGGAGCCTCTGACATAGAGACCTCGCAAATGCCCCTACCATAGACACCCCTGTCACAGTAACTTCGCCGGCACCCCTGGCTAGAACGGTCTAGGGTCAGCTGGAGGTACCTATCTGCAGAAGTACGGATCAAATTTAGCTGAACACGTGTCATAATCTCAGCGGGCTGTGTCAAATGGCCTCCTCCCTATGCCCTCCTATAAATACTTAGGAAGACCTTGGTAAGAACAAAGAAGACTCTCTCTGCTCTCTATTCTCAACTCTGCTCTTTACTACTCTTACTGACTTGGGCGTCGGAGGCTCCTCCCCCGGAAACACATTCTGGGGAGATCTCTAACCCTCATTTTTCTAAGTCCTGCAGCCACCCTCTCATCAGGAGTCTCTCATTCAGACAATTTTATACTGGAAGTCCCTACTTTAGGCCACTATGTCACACAACGAGGATGCCAGCAGGCATCAACAGATAACAGGGGACTACAGGGCAAAAGACCCGAACTTGGCAAAGTACTAGGATATCATAAAAAGTCTTATCCAAGAATTTGACAGGGTGCAGATAGATAACATACCCCCGATGAGATAATATGGAAGCGGATACTTTGACCAAATTAAAGGAGTACACCGAACTACTGGATCAATTGAGCATATCAATAATGTCCATAACAACCTCGAGTAGAGGATGGAAAGATCCTATCAAGAAATACCTTGCAACTTTGGAGCTTCCCAAACACCCTATTGAAGCTGCAAAAGTGCGAAAGCACTGGGGTAGATACTTCTTGATCGAGGAAGAATTGTACTGACAAGGGTATGCCAACCCACTACAAAGATGTATCGGTGAAGGTAGCATTGAAGCAGTTCTCACATAAGTCCATGAAGGAGCCTGTGGATTTCACATCGAGACTGACGCCCTTGCGGGGGTATTACTTCGGCAAGGATATTTCTTGCCTATGTTAAGGAAAAATGCAAAGCAGTTTGTCAAGAAAATGGAACAAGTGCCAGAGACATGAACCCATCCAGAGAATGCCCTCAGAAGTGATAGCTTCGGCAAACTATCCTTGCCCCTGCACTATTTGGGGTGTTGACCTCATTGGGCATCTCCCAACCACCCCAGGAGGAGTAAAGTTCTATGTAGTCGCAGTGGATTATTTCAATAAGTTGATCGAGGCAAAGCCCTTGGCAGCCATCTAGTTAAAGGACATACAGAGATTCATCTAGAAGAACATCATATGCAGATTCGGCGTGCTGAGGGTGATAGTAGCTGATAATGGTTCCCAGTTCATTGAAAAAGGATTTCAGGAATTTGCAACCAACCTCGGAATAGGATTGCACTTCACCTGAATTGCACATCCCTAGAGTAATGGACAAGTTGAAGTGTCCAATAGAATGATAAAAGATGGTTTGAAGAATAGGTTGAAAGAAGCAAAGGGAAAATGGCTAGGAGAGCTTCCAAGCATGCTGTGGAGTTACTGAACAACTCCTAGAAGGGCCACAAGTGAGACACCTTTCTCACTCATCTTTGGCACGGAGGCCATTTTCCCTATTAAGGTTGTGGAACCATCTATCAGAGTACAGGTGTTCAACAAAGAAGGGAACAACCTCGGTTTAAGAACCAAGTTAGATATGATTAATGAACATAAAGAGATGGCCAAACTCAAAAGAAGAGCTTTTCAGTAGAGGGTAGCCATTGCTGCAAACTTGCATGTCAAGCCTAAAGGGATCAAGAAAGGAGACGTTTTTCTTTGAAAGGCTGAGCTGGAACCTTAAAGACCATCTCATGGAGTACTTCGGGCAAATTGGGAAGGACCACATTTGGTGCTAGGGGAAGTTCGGCTTGGGGTCTACAATCTCACAAATGCCGAAGAAGAAAAGTTAAAAAACACGTGGCATTCTAACTCTTTGAAAAAAAATTTCACTTAGAAATTCAGAGAAATTAATCGGATATGGTTACTTCCTAAAGTGCATAAGCATTATTGTGCAAATTTTACTAAAGAAGGTTAACTAAATATGGTTGCTTCCGAAAGTGCTTGAATGACATTGTATAAGAATCTGGCCGAAAGAGGTTGACTGAATATGGTTGTTCCCTAAAGTACTTAAGTATTTTTGGCCAAAATTTTCTGAATATGGTTAACCAAATATGGTTCATTCCAAATATGGTTAATCGAGTACGGTCAATTTTATTCCTAAAACACTTAGACTTATATCCATAACTAATCAAAGATAATTGGACGTTATCTTCCGAAAAGGCTAAGGTTGAGAATCCTTAGTGGAAATTGTTAAGGATAGTACGTGACAAAAGTTGTTGAGCCTTATACTACCAAATATAGTGAATTACTCAAAGGTGGTTGAATGCCAAAGGTTGAAATAATACCAAAAGTCATACCCATCGTGGACTTGGCCAAAATTTTGAGAAAGAAGAAAAGTTTCATTGAAGAATGAAGTGCAGAATACAAAAAAAAAAGGCCTATTGGTTATCCTGCCCATCTTTGGGCTCTTCGATATTAGCATCCTCAGCATCAACACCCTTGGCATCATCATCTTCATCTTTTCCAGAATCGATGGCCAAAATGGGAAGAACAGGAAGGTTGAGAAACTCAATCCTCAACCACGCCATAGGTGGTCCTTCAGGGATATTAAGCACTAACAGGAATGAGAGGCCTAGGTCAGGATATCGGGGGAAGACTTGATGATGGGCGAGGTAGAAGCCATCTTGAAATGAGGACTTCGTTGCCTCATCTGACTTAGCATTTTCAGCCTTCAAGTCCTCCAGCTCCTTCTTCATGGCCTCAAATTCCTTCTCTGCCTTCTTCTTCATTTTTTTCTTTTCCTTCTATAGTTGCTCAATCTCAGTGAGAGAGTTGGCATTGATCCCCAATGCCTTTGTAAGATCGGTAATAGCATCTTCCTTTTCCTTTCGAAAGGCCTCACCCTCTAGAGACAGCTCCATGACCTTCGCGCTGAGGTCAAAAATTTTGGAGGTGAACATATCGACTAGCCCTTTCCGGCTCTTTAGGACCTCCTACCGGAGGTTGGCCATGTCTTCTTTTGCAATCTTATTGACCTCACTGTATTTCACTCATGAGCTCGCGAACATTTCCTCGGCCTTGCCCAAATTCTCCTCCAACTAGCTTCGGTTTGAAGACTATTTGGCTGCCTAGGCCCGAAAGTATCCTTCGTATGCCAACAGCTGCAAAAAAGAGAACTCCAAATGTGGGTCACAAGAAAATAAAGGCTCAACATTTTTTCTAAGTCCTAAGTGCTAAGGTTTACCTAGGCAACATGCTCGGTCATCAGAGAGGCGAGGATCTCCTCATTAGGGTACTCCTTGGTTAAAGTTTGGAAAGTGGCATTGGTGATAATATGCCTCGCCATCTGAGGGAGCATCTTCTGGCAGTCTTTGGAGAACAGGTCCATGTCCTTGGTAACGGCCCATAAGGGCTCCCTCAGGACCTTGTCCTTCGGGATCTTGGAGTCTCGAATGGTCCTCCACCGATGATGGTCCGTCATCCACGTCGACCAGGCCCTATCTTCTACAAAGTCATGCCAAAGTTCCATTATAAAATTATCTCTTAGCCATTCAATTACAAGGTCTAAAATACCAAAAAATTCCAAACTCATAAATGAATGGCTAAAAGACAAACTTGGTGGAAGTTCAGCGCCCTCTTCATTAGACTCGCTAACATCTAGCACTTCTGTAGGAATATCCTTGCCCTTCCTTCTTCATCATCTTGGGCCTCTTCAGATGAAATCTCCCCCAATGAAGTCCCCAATGTCTCGACAATGGCATTGGGACTTAGAGGGGTTGAGTAGATGGCCAGCTCCAAGGACGGTTTAGCATGCACAGGCGTTTGGTCAAGCAGCTCAACTTGGTATTTGGGGGGAGGAGGATGGAAGTCCTTCTTTGTTTTCTTTGACTTTAAGGCTAAACATCATCCAGCTGGCACCTTCTTCTTCTTGGGTGCCTTCTTCTTTTGCTGTTCCCCTTTCTCAACCTGGCCGAGGAGCAGGCTATTGTAAAAAGCTGTAGATTTGTCGCCCATCTCTACAAAAGGAATAACATCAGTGTAAGTAGGGGGAAATTATAAAATGAAAAACAGGAAAAAAACATACTCTTTATAAGCGCCGAATATGTAAGTTTTCCCCGAAGGAGCATGACTAGCTAGGACTTCTTCCTGTCCACTCCCGGTTTCGGCATATTCAAGTCAATGACGTGCTCCTTGAAGACCCTCAGCTCCTAAACTACTTCTTCGGTCATAAGGTTCCATCTAATTAGGGAAAGGGTATAGTGGACGTGAAGAAGCCTGGTCTGACTAGTCGACTACTACCCGAATACGGTTGTCGAACTCTTCAAACTAAGACTTAAGTTTGAAGGTAAGGAAGTACTTTTTCTGCCAACCTCGCCAGCTATCTTTGGTGCCAAAAGTGAAAGTAAACTTTTTGCTCCCAGATCCCCAAATGAGCAAGAAGTAGAACCCGCCCTTTGAGATGGGGTGAAGTTTGTAATATTGATGAAGATGAAGTGGGGCACTATTTTGAAGACCCCACATATACAAAGAAAAACATTAAAGTAAGAGTAGGAGTTCTGGGCAAGTTGGTTAACAGCTATGCCATGAAATTGGCAAAAGTCACAAACCGTCTTCAGTGAAGGATATTGAAGACCTACTTCAATTGTAACCTTGTCATGATGACGGAGGTAGCTTAGTACAGTAGGTCCGGGAAGCTTGGTGATGGCGTACGAAGAAGCAAAAAAATTGGCCAACCACTTCTTCAATTTTTTTGAAGTGGCGCAGCTTAGGTGAGAGTTGAGAGGAACCCAACTCTCGAGAACTGAATGAATCTCAGTGTGGGAAGAAGACATTTTCAGTGACTAAGACACTAACCTTGGGTAAATGGAGAAAAAAAAATGGGAAGAAGAAGAGTGACTTTGGAAGGAGACCCACCTATTCGGAAAACAGAGGAACTTCAAAGAACGCCGCAAAGCTCGCCAGAAATGACTCCACCACTAGCACCGCTGTGAAAGAAAGCTGGAAGGTGAGAGGAAATCAGAGAGCAAAAGAAATGAAAGTAGAAGAAGTATGGATACTCTGAAGAAGAAAGGCTTTATGTAGACCGAAGAAGGAAGGCGAAGCGTTGCCATAATGATCCTTCGTAAGTGAAGGGACGTAACCGATGTAACAGATGCAACAGATCACTAATAAACTACGGACACGTGTTGCACGACATGAGAAATGAAGGCATGCCTTCTGACACTAGCAGGTCTATTTTGCCTCCTCTGAAGTGACATGACTACCCGGCCAGAAGGCGGGATGGCTCACTGATAGAAGGCGTTAGCTCATTGCCCCGAAAAGGCATCCTCGATTAAATTGAGAATTTAGCTTGAGAACAGAACAACTCCTCATGATCTGAATGTGGGATGTCGCTAAAAGTAAGAAACTGGGCCAAAAGATACTACATAGGCAAAATGCCGAATATACTACACCCTCAAAGGGAAGTGTCTTGGCCAAGAAAGCTCTTTGTGCCGAAGATACGACCTCAGGTAAAATGAGTTTTGCTAGGCATAGCTATAGCTTCCAAAAGGAAAGGTTCTAGCAAACATTATCCCAGATAACTAGTACCGAAGACTCAACTTTGATACTACCAACGGGGGGCATGTGATAGCCGAAGGGCTATCGCCCACAAAAACCTTATCCCTTGGAGGAATCTCTCCACCACCCTCGGCGATACACATAGCCGACTCTGGGAAAAAGGCTCCTCACCACCCTCGAATTGGCACATAACAACCTCAGAAGCCTAACATGCTCGACTCCGGAAGAAGACTCTCTACCACCCTCGGAGTGGTAATTGCCAACCTCAAAAATCCGAACCCACTATCCTCGACAAAGGGAAATGTTTCCCGAAGATGGTACGCCCATCCGAAGGGCCTTCCCTAGTAGCCCTCAAGGATAAAGCTCTACCCGAAGGGGTCTTACACCTCTGAAAAGGTCTTGCGGAAAATTGACAAATACGGTTAAGGAACCTCTAAGAAGGAGGCCTTGCACATGCCCCTACCCTTTGGCCGAAACTGCCTATGGCCAGCTAGAGATACCTGCCTCCAAAGGTACAGACTATATCTAGCCGAATACACGTCTTGATATGGATAGGCTATGTAAAACGACCTCTCCCTCCACCCTCCTATAAATACTTAGAAGGGTCCTTAATAAGAAAAAAGAAGACTCTCTCTTTTTCCTACTCTTTACTGTTAACCACTGTTCTCCCGTATACTAACTTGGGCGTCGGAGGCTCCTCCCTCAGAAACACACTCCGGGGAGCTCCTAACCCGCATTCTTCAAAGTCTTGTAGATATCTTATCACTAGAAGTCTCCTCTTTAGGTCAACATGTCACAAAATGAGGAAGCCGCTAGGCATCACATCATCTTGAAGAAAGCGGGTTAGAAGCTCCCCGGAGTGTGTTTCCTGGGGAGGAGCCTCCAATGCCTAAGTTAGTATATGGGAGAAAAGTTGTTTAAGAGTAGAGAGTATGAAGGAGAGAGTCTCGTGTCCTAACCTAGGAGCCTCCCAAGTATTTATAGGAGGGTGGAGGGAGGAGACCGTTCTGCATAGCCTTTGCAAATCATGACATGTGTTCGGCTAGTTCTAGTCTATACCTTTAGAGGCAGGCATCTCTAGCTGACCGTAAACAGTTCCAACCAGAGGGGCATGTGGGAGGCTTCTTTGTCAGAGGTTCCTCAACTGTATTTATCGTTTTTCCATAAGACCCCGTCAGGGATGTGAGACCCTTTCAGGAAAGGATACTCCTTGAAGGCTACCAGAGAAGGCTCTTCGGATGAGATGGCCATCTTCAGGAAACATTTTCCTTTGTCAGGGGTAACAAACCTATGATTCTGAGGTTAGTAGTGTGCCCTCTAAAGGTGGCAAGGATGAACTTTTCTTGAAGTTGGTCACACATATTTTCCGAGGGTGGAGTGGAGAATCCTCCAAAAGTGGCTATTACGAATCCATTGAGGGTGGTGTTCAGTTAGCCATTTAGGAGGTCTTTGTGGGTGATAGCCCTTTAACTATCAGGTGCTTTGAGTTTGCAGTAGAGATTTGGGTAAAACACAATATTGTATTGTGAACATCAATATTTTAGATCAAGAGTCAAATTTGAGTGGATATTTTTTTGGATTCCATTAGAAATTTCAAGGTAATTTTGGTATCTATGAAGCAAAATTTGATGTGGCATTCAATTTGGATTTAAAAAAGTGGTCAATTACTAAAATCTCCTTTGCTTCCCCTTTATGCTACTTCTTTCCTGTTATATTTGGGAATTGCAAAATCTAACCTGACCAAATGACTTGGCCTGACTCACTCGAAGTCAAGCCTGACCTGACCTAAGTTGACAAAAAAAGTCAATGACCTGAACCGAGTATGTCTAACCCAACCTGAACCTAAATCCAATTGAAATGAAAAATGGGAAAACTCAAACTCAAATGACCGAGACCCGAAATACCTTGAACCCGAAATGATTCGAACTTGAAATGACCCAAACCCAAGATTGACCTGATCGGAACTCTAAATAACCTGATGACTAAATCTGACATAACAAAATTTTAACCCAAATCAACATAAATATATGATATGTAGAGATTTAAAATGTTATGATTTTTAATACATTTCTTACTTACCAAAATGATACATCAATTATGACCATACAATTTAAGAAACTTTAAAATGCTATAAAAATGTTTTTATTTAGGGGTCTTTGAAGAATAAATTAATAAAATAATTTGTTTTATGCAAGGGTTTAGGGATTTGCTTATATGTTATGTTGAAGTATATAACCGACATATTAGGTATAATCTAGTTGTTAATTTGGACGTCGACTATTCCAGATTAAGTAATAATAGATCCATTTAGGGAAAAATGCATTTCTATGAAATTTTTCTTTTTTTTTTTTTTTGTTTTTTTGATAATCCCACATAAATTTGTTAAATTGTTGGGTATTTAGATTGGTTATTTGGGTTTCAAATTTTAAGATTTCCATACAAAACTCAATCGGTAAATATAATATTATTTTAATATAGTTAATTGTTTTAAATCGGGTGATTTGAAATTTGATATAATTAATATGGTTCTCTTCTTTGTTTCAAATTTGATTCAATGAATTTCAAATGTTTCAAATTAGTGAATTTTTATGTCCAGTCAAATTAAATTTTCTAATAGTTTTTTTGTTCCACTAGTATTAACATTCTTGCCTTGCCCTGTATTATTAATATTTCTATCTTGTATTATTACGAATGGTAAATATAAAATTAGTCTTTCATTATTTATCTTTGAATTTGAATTTAATTTACCACAAACAAAAAACCCTAAACCCTATACACTTACCCTAACATAAACCATAAACCCTCAATCGTCACTATAAATACTATACCTAGTGATACGATCAAAGAAGGCACAACCAAAGATGGAAAGGATACATTGAAGATAACTAGTGGATCATTGACAAGGAAGAAGGCTAAGGAGCTCACTAGTGCAGTTCAAGCTCGGATGTTGACAGATTGGCGATGTTCTGGTGGAAAAATCATATCCTGAGCTAAACATATCCGAATTGAGTGATTCTTGATTCATTGGAAAGCTAACATCTAGAGCTACAGATCATATGAAGACCATGAAACCCCGTTTTCACGTTAAGGAGGTCCAATTCAGCTGCAAAGTTGCGATTTGCGAGTTGTCGCTGGTTCAGAAGCAGTTGTGGTATTTTGGTCATATCTTTGGCTTCAGATATCCATTTGGTGTGGTTCAGGTGTCATTTCAAAGCTAAGAAATACATCTACAACTTTCATGCTTTTAATTTTGAGAAATCTGTTAGTGTTGTGCCCAAAAGCCAGTCATGAGATGATTGTATTTTTTGCACATTGAGTCATGATATTTTATTAAGGCATTAATCCAGCAATTATGTTTGTTGTTTTGTTCCTGCGTAACTTAACAAACATAATTGTAACCCTAGAATAATGATATTCTTAAAAGTCCCTGGTCTAGTATTATTGTGGAGCGGGTTGCAATAATACATAACGACTAGCATATGTGGAGACTAATATGAGATATGTAGTCTACATATGGGTACAAGTTGGAGAACTTGTGTACTGGACTGACCCACCATGAGAACACTACATGGATCGTTATATGAGTGTCATAAGTGATTCCCATAGTGATCAGGGTATATGTAGTCCTTCGACCTAAGATCATCAAGGTTCCCTACATGTGAGTCACATACTTTGATACTTTCCTTTGTTGCTCGTAACTGAGTGAACTTGAAGGAGGTCATTGGGTATGTCACATATCATGCGGAGGGATTTGTATGATCAAGATGGGATTTGTCCCTCCTATGTAACGGGAGCGATATCTTCGGGCCCCTTGATAGAGTGAGACTTAGAAAAATGCATGGCCATGCTCGGATGAGTTGATATGCGATATCAATGTCATCAGTTTAAGTTAGTCTACTCGGTAATCAAGAAACCAAAGATTGGGCTATACGAGAGTGACACATTCCATGTCTCGTGCTTAGTCTTGATATCTTGGACAAAGGGACAATGGCATATATCGGTGATGATCATAAAGGTATAGTCGAATCATCGACAATCTTGTCACTTGGGTAGCAATGATGTGTTGCTAGACACCGCTCATTGCTTATGATCATAAATGTGATTTATGATCATTGCCAATGTGATAAGAGCCTATTGGGTCGCACACATAGAGCATTTTGGATCATTAGAGTGCATGGGCTAATTATTTGGGTTATGGTTTCACTTTAATTTCGTATTAATAATGGGCCCAAAAGTTGAGCCATTATTAAGCCCGAAATTAAATCCTAATTGGATTAGGGCTTTGAAACCTATTAGGCCTGGAAGTTGAGTCTCACTATAAATACAACTTTTAAGTGAGAAATTCGCAGGTCTCCTTGCCCTAGCCTCCAAAAAGGACAGCCGCACTCTTCTCTTGCAATTCCTTGGAGGACGCAAGCTAGCACTGTGAGCACAAGAGAAACGCATCTACCGGGACGTGGTGGAAGCGTGGTGATCCCGAGAGGCTCGTGTGGATACCATAGAGAGCCTGAACACGTCAACTGTTCAGGTTTTGTGATTCGACTCTACAGTTGAGTGAGAGATCTCAATCGAAAATTAGGTATGAAAATTTTTGAACACCCGGTTTACCCGGTTTCACTTGGATCCTGGAGGGTTTCGGTTAAATTCCGCTGCGCTGTTTGGCTCCCGAAACCCTACAAAATCATGGTTGCATCAAGTTCGAATTTCAGCTTGAAGTTGGAGACACAAGTAAGAACCACCCGAGAAGACTATTTTGGGGTTTTTATGGTCAATCTTGTTTTGTAACGTCTTTTATTTTATTTTCCTATTTATTTACATTATTTAGGATGTTATTTAGGCTATGGAAGTGATTCAGGTCCCTTAGGATAAATGGAATTCGCTGCACACCTTAAACATGTGTTAAAAGGGTGTAGGAATCCTAGTTTGACTAGGTTTTCTTGAGTCCTTTGTAACTAGGTTTCCTAGGTGACTTGGGCTGCGAATTTTGCTGAGATTTTTACCCTAGTTTAGGCCTATATAAAGGCACATATTCTAGATGTAAACACACATATTATTGCCGAAATAATATTGCTCTTTGGAGAGGTTTTCTCTTTGGTTCTTGGCGGACTGCCTTGGTGCACAAGTGTGCTTGTGTTCTTGGAGTTCTATACTTCTCGTTTCTAGTCACAGGTTGATTAGGGGTGGGGGTCTTCAAATCCAGTCTCTTTGATGTCTTGTGGAGCTTGAAAAACATCTTGGGCACGTTTCATGGTCTTTATACCATCGGGGTTCGCATCAGTTGGTATCAGAGCCACAAGTTCCATTGAAGGACATATCTTTGTGTTCTTGTTTATCTTCGGTTTTCTTTCAAAATTTTCCATTAATTTCATGTCTTAATTCTCTATTTTAATCCTTTTTCTTCTTGTTTCAGGTCTGTCCTTTTTATTCCATCCTTGTTCAAGTCCGAAAATCACAAAAACACCAAAAAGAAGTCAATCCATGTCCCATTGTGTTCTCGGCTTCAACTTGTTTGTTCTTGTTTAATTCTTATCTTTCTGTTTCATGTCCAGCCCTATTAATCTTTCTTGTTTTCATTGTTTCCAGCATCCTAGAGTCAAGAAAACAACCAAAAAAGAAGGATCCCAAATTCAGGAAGTTTCGGTACAACCAAAGTTGTTTCAAATTGTGCCAATTTCACTAGTTTCTTGTTTTGTCCGAAAAGAATTCTAACTTTTTGTCTTTGGCAGCAAGGAACTTGAAGGAGAAAGTTGTTTTAGTATCAAAACAGCAAGCAAAAAAAAAAAAAAAAGAGAAAAAGAAAAGAAAAGAAAAAAGAAGAAAAGAAAAGAAAAGAAAAGAAAAGAGCTTGCAAAAAGAAGTTTTCTCAAAGTGTTGAAAGTTTTGAGCCCCAAAACCTATCCCATTGTTTTTGAGCCAAAAAGCTTTCTTTGTGGTTCTTGTGATCATCAATTGCAAGGGCTTCCTAGAGTCTTTTAAAGCTTGTTTAGCCCACCTCTTTTGGAGTCAAAATAGTTCTTCAAAAATTCAAGTTTTCTTGTGTGCTTTGAGGATAGTTTTCTTAGAACTTTTGAGAACTCTTTGAATAGCAATATCTCACTAACAAATTGAGTGTTTGAGTGTTCATCTTTTGAGTGAAACACGTGAGGTGAGTGTTTGTGAGGATCTTTGTTATTTTCAGGAGTATGGAGGGCCAGGAGGATAGGAGGATGGAAGTGAGAAACAATGATGAGCCAACCATGAGAGAGCTTCAAGAAACTCTCAATAGACTTGTGGGGAGGATTGAGGACATTGACTTGAGGTTGCCAAGGAGACCAAATCCCATCTTGCAACCAAGGAGAGGTCCAAGGAGAGAAGAACCCGAGGAGGAAGAAAGAGTTTGGCATGACCATGGGTTTCCAAGGAGGTGTGAGCCAAGGGAGGACAACAATCTCAACTCCATCAAGCTTACCATTCCATCCTTCCAAGGGAGGAGTGATCCCGATGCATATTGGGAGTGGGAGCAAAAGATTGAGATGGTGTTTGATTGCCATCATTACTCCGAGGAAAAGAAGGTTAAATTGGCTACCATAAAGTTCACTAATTATGCTCTTGTATGGTGGAATCAGGATGTTATTTCTAGGAGAAGGAATGAGGAGGAGCCCATACACACATGGAGAGCCCTTAAAGCCTTAATGAGGAGGAGATTTGTTCCTAGCTACTACACTAAAGATCAACGCCTCAAGCTTCAAAAGCTAGTGCAAGGCCAAAGGAGTGTGGAGGACTACCACAAAGACTTGGAGATGACCTTGACCCGAGCCAACATCATGGAGGATGAGGAGACCACCATTGCTAGATTCATTAATGGTCTCAATCCTGAGATTGCCAACAAAGTGGAAATGGCACCTTATTTCAACATGGAGGATTTGCTTCATTATGCCACTAAGGCCGAGAGGATCATCAAAAGGTCCAAGGCATCCGAGATGTGTCAAGGAAGAATTTCCACATGGAAATGAGCATGGAGCAAAGATGTTAGAGAAGTACCCAAGCCAAACATGGAGACCACAAAAGGAGACTTGTCTCAATCTCAAGAAGAAAAGTCAATCATGCTTGTACCACTTTCACCACAACAAGTCTTGGAGGATCAAAGAAAAATTCAAAGTGAGCTTGAGAGAAAAGAAAAAGAGGGGAAAGTTGAGGGCATGAGTGATGAGGGGAAAGTCGAGAGAACAACCGAGAGATTAAGTGAGAAGAGTGAACATGAGGGGAAGAAGAGTGGAGAGTTCCCGAGAGAAGAAATTGAGTGCGAAGTTGAGAGAAGACAAGAGTGTAATGAACCCAAGCCGAGTGAAGAGAGAAAGACCTACAGAGAAGCCATACTTTCATCTAACATAACAAAGTCTTTTTCTAGTGTTGTGTTGTCTTCTTTTCAGGACTTAAGTGGAGATGAACTACAAGAATCAAGTGAGTTGCTGCCCATCCAAGAAGTTGGTGTTCCCAATATTCCAAGTCATGTCCCATGCATCAAACCAACAAAGGAGGTTGAGAAGGAACAATTTGAGGTAAGTCCAAGTGATTTCATATGCAAAAGTTTGCCTAACATTGTTTCTTATCCTATGTTTCAAGGGGATGAAATTAATGCAACTCCAACCGAAGTCATTGAGTGCAAAGGTGAAAATTTTGTGGTTCCTACACCAAAGGAAGATACTTGGAGACTAAGTCCAACCACTGTAATGTATTTCTTCCTAACACCTAGATTTGATGTAGTTTTGCATGAAAATCTCAAACAATGTGTGTTTGCTTGCAATGTTATTTTGACAAATGGTTTTCATGAAACTAGATTAAGAGAAGGAAGTAAGCATGAAACTTTGACAAAATACGGTTTTAAAGCTTCTAATTCTTTGGTTTTGTCAAATCCTCTTTGGAATTACTTGAGTTTCTCTAAAGAAAAATCTGTTTTGGTGTCTTTTGTTTTTGAATTTGTTTGTTTTGCATCCATTTCACATTATTTTGTTTTGCCTCAAGTTAAATCTACTTCTTTGGAATTTTTCATGCATAAATTAGCTCATACACATACATTACATACTTCTTTGATTGCCATTCATGTTCAGCCCATTTTTATGCATCAATCTTTAATTTCCAGCAAGCATTTTTTTGCCATGGCACATGCATTACACAAACTTTTCAGCATTGATCTTTTTGCTTTATGTCCAAACTTGAAAGTATTTATTTTGAGTGAAAATTCTGGATTTAAATTCAGCCTTTTAAGGAGATGTGTTGAGTCCTTTGTTTTGTGTCACATTTCATTCACAAATTTCATGCATTGTGGTGCATACACATACAAAAATAAGTTTGATCTTGTTTCATTTAAAATGCTTAGGATTTTTGTGAAATTCGTGCATCCTTGTTTTGTTATTAGTTTAGGCCACATTGTGTTCAATTCTTGTTTGTTTGAATGGCCTATGCAAACTATTGTCTTGACATGCATAACCTGTGCTTTTTATGACCTTGACACTTGTGTGAGTTTAGGTCCATTTGTCTTGAGTGCATACAGCATCCCTAAGGTAAATTATTCCTATACTTTTCCTTGTTGTGAGAATAATGTTTTTGAGATGGCAAAGGCAATGAAAGTGATGCCTAGAGTTAAGATGAAAATTGTGCAAAGTTTCAGATTTTTTGTGCTAATTGTTTCTAACTTTGTTTTTGACCCTGGAGGTATCAAAATTATCATTGTGTTTGGATATTGGTTCAAATTTTTCACAAGATTAAAGCTCCAAACACAAGCATTCCATGCTATTGGTGCTTATGTGAAAGGTAAGTGCTTATGTGTTGATTATTTCATTGTTATTGATTCAATTCCCTTTTCTAATGCAGGTTTTGATTCGAGGACGAATCCTTCTAAGGAGGGGGGAGCTGATACGATCAAAGAAGGCACAACCAAGGATGGCAAGGATCCATTGAAGATAACTAGTGGACCATTGACAAGGAAGAAGGCTAAGGAGCTCACTAGTGCACTTCAAGCTCAGTTGTTGACAGATTGGTGACGTTCTGGTGGAAAAATCATATCCTGAGCTAAACAAATCCGAATTGAGTGATTCTTGATTCATTGAAAAGCTAAAATCTAGAGCTACAGATCATATGAATACCATGAAACCCATTTTTCACGTTAAGGAGGTCCAATTCAGCTGCAACATTGTGATTTGCGAGTTATCACTGGTTCAGAAGCAGTTGCAGTATTTTGTGTATATCATTGGCTTTAGAAATCCATTTCGTATGGTTCAGGTGTCATTTCAAAGCTAAGAAATAGATATACAACTTTCATGCTTTGCATTTTGAGAAATCATGGGTGCATCAAGTTCGAATTTCAGCTTGAAGTTGGAGATACAAGCAGGAACCATCTGAGAAGACTATTTTGGGATTTTTATGGCCAATCTTATTTTGTAACGTATTTTATTTTATGTTCCTATTTATTTACATTATTTAGGATGTTATTTAGGTCATGAAAGTAATTTAGGTCACTTAGGATAAATGGAATTCGCTGCACACCTTAAACATGTGTTAAAAGGGTGTAGGAATCCTAGTTTGACTAGGTTTTCTTGAGTCCTTTGTAACTAGGTTTCCTAGGTGACTTGGGCTGCGAATTTTGCCCAGATTTTTACCCTAGTTTAGGCCTATATAAAGGCACATATTCTGGATGTAAACACATAGATTATTGCCGAAATAATATTGCTCTTTGGAGAGGTTTTCTCTTTGGTTCTTGGCGGACTGCCTTGGTGCACAAGTTTGCTTGTGTTCTTGGAGTTCTATACTTCTCGTTTCTAGTCACAGGTTGATTAGGGGTGGGGGTCTTTAAACCCAGTCTCTTTGATGTCTTGTGGAGCTTGAATCACATCTTGGGCGCGTTTCATGGTCTTTATACCATAGGGGTTCGCATCACCTAGGCCTAAAACCTAAAATTAAACCCTAAATCCTAAACTCTAACCCAAATTAAAACCTTAACCTTTACCATAAATCTTGACCCTAAGCTTAACTGTAACTTTCCAATCCTAACTATAAAGCCTACACCTTAACACTTAATTTTATTCCTAAGCCTTAACAATTAATTCTAACTTTAACCCTAAGCCTTAACTTTCTTCTTTTATTACCTTCTACATTTTATTAAGTCCCATATTGGATGGCTTCTACATTTAATAAATTCCATTTTTAAGGAACATCCATATTTAGTAAGTCCCATATTCAGAGACTTCTATATTTAATAAGTTCCATATTTGAGTTATTCTAATTTCATATTTCAGTTCTCCTAAAATAAGTTACTTCCATATTTAGTAAGTTTGATAATCTTGATAAGCAATTTTCAAATTACAAAGTTGGTCCCTAAACTTATAAATATAGTGCAATAAGTACCTACATTTTGAAAATTTTTATTTTAGCCACCACAATAATTACAACATGGATCCCCAAACTTTTCAAATCTTTGCATTTTTACCCAAAAATTTTGAAATTTTGCCGTTTAGTCTCTAGTAAAGTAATAGTGAACTAGAGTTATATTTTGCAGCAATTTCATAGCAAAGTTGGATACTACAACAAGTTTTTTGGAACTTAATAAAGAAAACTTTTATGAATTTTTAATTTAACAAAAGAAAAATTAACTAAATTAATTGCATAAAAATCCAATTATTTAATTTAAATTTAACAAAACATAAACAAAAAATTGAATTGATTAAGTGATTTCAGCATATACACAAGTAACCTAAACAAGCATGACTAGTCAGCTCGAGTTTGGCCTGAAACCCAACTTGAAATTACCCGAGATTGAAATTAGCCCTACCTATATTGAACCTGAACCCAAATAAACCTGACTCAATCCAAAATTCACTGAACCTGAACCTAAATGGCTTGACCTCTACCCGTATTCATGCTAACCAATTTAAATCAGAACCTGGATGTGTTATACCTGTGACTTGTATAGGCCCTAAGTTGTAATAAGAAGTACATATCAAGTACATTATGTGAATATATGATTAATACAAGTCACAAGTGTAACATTAAGGGCTACACAATGTAATTGCCCCATGAGTGTGCCCTAGAGGCACTCTATCTGAAACCTAAAGTGGAATTTAATGAAATGTAGTGAAACCATGACCTAAATGAGGATATATCACAGTTCTAAGGCACATTGTGATGTTGCAACTCAATTTGAATGAGTAAAACTGGTCTCCCAACCAAGAAGCCAAGTGACATAAGCTAAGATACACAAAAGGGGACCCTTAGGCACACCCCAATGTGCTCCTATGTGAGCTCAGAAACTTTGGGGCCCAAAGGAAAATTTATGGATACAATGCCTATGGTAGAGATACCAATGTGGGTAACCATACACCAATAAAAAAAATGTGGTGACTCCATGGAAAGTGGTAAAGACACACTACAGTGCACTAGAACACTCTTAAGTGCACCATTATGCGTAGGTGTGTGCTTATGATGCCTTTAAAGCCTATTGACTTAAAGGGAATTCGATGGAAATGATATCCATCATTCGAAAGGCAATGTGGGCTACAATGTTGATGAATAAGAGCTGGAAAAGACTAAGGCAACATGAAGGTACCTCAAGAGACACTAAGGTGCTCTTAGGTTCACTCTTAAGTGCACATATGTTCAAGAGAAAGTTTGAGGGGCTAATTGGCCGAATGAATTGCCAAAGTGGGTACTCAATATGTACCACTTAAGAATTTAAGTAGGTCTAAAAAAATTCCAAAGAGACCTGGGCTACTTTGAAAAAGGTTTGACCAAGAAACAATTAAAAATTTTTGTGGCTTGGACAATTCAGCCACCGTTGAACTTGAAGTCTTCAATAGACATTTGATGTAGATTCTTGGCCATTTCTTGGTAGCTTCCTAAGCCAATTTAACCTAGCTAAGTACCTACCATGCATTGAAATAAATGCCAAAACAAAGAAAGGAAATAAACTAGTCAAAAGACTAGGTTGGCAGCTCGGTTCATCCTTTCGGCCACTATTTGATTTTGCTCTCTAAGACCAAATTAGGGTAGGTTCCTGGCTATTTCTTAGCAGCCATTTGAGTGCATTAAGTCAAGCAAAAGAACTGTAAGGAACCGAGATAAGAATAAAACAAAAAGGAAGCAAAACTAACTAAATGACTTGGTTTTCAAGCCATTCGGCCAACCATGTCACTAAGTCCTTTAAGGCAACTTCCTAAGCCATTTCCTAGTAATTTCCTACACCATTTACTACCCAAGACTTAGTCCAAAAGCCTACCAAAAACCACAAAAAAGAATGAGAAGAAAAGGTGTTACCCACTCTGGGGTAGTCCAGTTATGGTGCCAAAATTGTGCATTTAAAACTCCCAGGATTGGTATGTTCTATAACCATTAGAACAATATCCTTAGTGTGCATACCCAAGTGGCCCTATTGGGCACTATGTAAATGCATGCACATTCGTCCAACCATTACACACATATTCCCATTTTATGCACACCATGGCAGTAAGGAAGGAAAACACTAGCACAAGTCTAAATCTTGGCTACCACACATTAGGCAGTCTTATTAAGTGTAAGTGACTAACCACTGCACCTAAGAATTCTTCCAAAAAATTGTGTTAATATAGCCATGTAACCCCCTATATTATTTACTTCATTATCAAGTAGAGTCTTTAAGCAAACCAAAGAAATTAGTTTTACATCAATAGCCCACTTATGGACTAGGTTATAGATTTTTTAACTTGGTTACAAAATTTTGACCAAATGAACAGTAACTTAGCCAATTTTACAATGTCATATCTTTTGCTACAAGGCTCCAAATTTAAAAATTCTGAATCCCAGTTCAACCTCTAGATGTGATCTAGATGTAGTCAAAATTTCATACCAAGATTCATTTTACACAAGAAGATATTAAACCTTAGGTGTAGGGGAAAAAATCTGGCCACTTGTGGACCATTTTGGCCATACAAATTTTCCAAACCATGCAAACACTTGATTCACAAGGGGGAAGCCTTCTAAGGCTATCCCATATGTGTCCAATACATGTACAAAATACATGCTCTTGCATTTAACAACAATATGTGGCCAAAACATAATTTACAAGTAAGCAGCCTATCATTCACACTTAGATAGCTTGTGGACCACATTCACATACATAGTAAAATAGTCCTCAAATGTTCACATACTTGTTTCAACTTTGCATGTCTTATATGTACATGCATCCATGCACTACATAATGGCCTTAACTCAGCTAAAACTTGGGATGCCCTAGCACATCATCAACATAGGACATGTTGATTGGACCTCTAGTAGAACTTCACTTGAGTAGTAGCTGTAGCACTTGAAGAAAGGTTTAGGAGCTCCCCGAAGTATGTTTTTGGGGGAGGGATCTCCGACGCCCAAGTTAATATATGAAGGGAGAAGTCATTAGGAGTGAAGAGTATAGAACAAAAAAGGAGGATAGCTCTTGCTCCTTACCTGGGAGCCTCTTCTGAGTATTTATAGGAGGCCGTTATGCTTAGCCTGAGTAGATTAGGACACCTGTTCGCCCAGATTTTGTTACCACCTCAACAAATGGGAAAATTACAGTGTAAAGGCATAATGGTTATACACCGTTATATAGTGTAATTTTCACCATAGTGAATGAAATGTGAGGGGTAAAGTGCATAATCTACACCTCTTTAAAAGATTACAATGGTTACTTGGTACTAAAGGGAGCCCAAAAGGATTGCTTGTTTTCCAAGTAATCTATGGGTTTTATTGAAAAATTTCAAGACTTGGGTACTCAATTGTACAACTCTAAAAGAGAGATTTTGGAAGGATTTGAATGGTATGGAAGAAATTTTTGGAGGTTGAATTGCATAAAGGAAACAAAAGTTGTTATTCAAGAACCTAGGACAACTAGGTGTCCAATTGTTCACAAAAATAACTTAAGGATGGGATGATTTTTTACAAGGGTCAAAGGTGGCCATTTATAGTATTATCCTAGCCTTTTAGGTTCTAAGGGAAAAAGGGTGGGCTAAATATTAGCCAAAAATTCTTTGCTTAAGACATACATATAGTCACCTAAGTGAGGGTTAAGGTTAAACTAATCAAGTTAAGTAAAATATCTTGATTTCTTACCCATTTTTGTCCCCCACCATGTAGAACCTATTCCTTAGCTCATCCATAAGCTTCCATAGCCACCATAGATTAACCCCCAAGAAATCACAAAGGAAGGCAATCGGATGTAACAAGAAAGGGAAAAACCCTAGTTTTCGGGTTTATTATGTATCTCTCGAAGATTTCAGACTTACTGTTTTTCATGCACTAAGATGGCAGTATTTATAGGGGTTTCCAAAGCCCAATTTTGAACTAACTATGACAAATTAACCTCATAAGACCAAGCATTAGCTTGAGGAGGGTCGCCATAATGATGACATATTGTTTATTTGATTGTTTATGGACTAACCCTAATGATGTATTGCTACAAGCATTGCATTTGATTGTGTTCTATTTGTTTGTGCATTTGAATGGCTATATTTTTGTATATGTGCTTTGTTTTTGTGTTTTTATGTCTTTGGATTTTAGGTATGATGTTGGAAATTCAAGTTTCTAATGATAAGCCCTCACTAAGTTTCTTTAAAGAGACTTACCCCCATTTTGTCCATTTCAGGAGCATCTAATAGAGAGCATTCAAAATAATAGCTGTCATTCGAATTCTCTGTAACATTTCAGGTATATTAACTTCCATATGTGTAGTTCTAAACTGAAAATTTTCATGATTTTTGGATCACATTAGCTATTTTTAGTTATGGTGCTTTCTGCCTTATGCAGCAGCTGGTCCCTTCAAGTGTTTGGAATGCTTAGTGCTTTTGAAGTTCTCCAAGAAGCTTATTATACATATTAACTAAGTTGTTGTGATGCATGTGGTGCATAAATGCATGTAAATGATCTAGAGATGTTCTATGTGTAGTGTGAGAAGGATATATGGATCAATGGAGTGTGGTTTGAAGTGTGTATACAATGTTGTCCATATGGTGTTTATGGGCTATTTTGATGGCATTTTTATGAATGATGGTTGGAAGGGCTCTAAATTCGAGGGAATGGTTTTCCTATGTGTGTATGACATATATGGATACTACCAAGTGGGTTTTGCATTGGGAAATGAAGTGTATGAATATTATGAAATTTTGTATTGGCATAACGGTCAATAATGGCTAAAATTTGGTACCCTATACTCCAGCTGCCATAACTTTTTGTACATAAAGAATTTGGCTATGAAATTTTGACCAAAGTTAGAAAACTTCAAGAGGAATAACTTGGCTTTTATAAATGGTTTTGGTACCTTGTGGCCAGAGGTATGGCCTGTCAAAATTGGCTGATTTTGCTTAGCATTGTTCATATGGTCACTTTTACCCGGTTAAGTGTAAAATTTATAATTGTAAACTTAGATGGATTTAATATCTCAAACCTATTTCCCTATGAAGGTTTTAGTGTATTAAGGGTTTAAAACCTTTAGGGCATAGGTAAACATGGGTAGAATTTGAGTTGGACATGATGTGAAAGTTTAGACACATAAAAAGTGCACCAATAGCATCATGTGTGCATATGATTGTACATGCACCTCGGGATTTTACTCAAATTCCATATTGGTCAGGAATAAAGAATTTCATTGTCATCATTACTTCCAGATGAAATTGTATGTGAATATATGCATGATGGTGGGACCAATATACACATCTTTACATAATGAGCAAGAGGGCCACTTGGGTAAACATAGTGCACATGTTCTGCTTGGCCTACAGGACATGTACTCCCTAGGGCTTGAGCTCATTAAATTTAATCACTGTATAGAAACACTTAGAGTGGTAACAGATGTTGGTATCAGAGCATGGTTTGGATTGGAGTTGCATATAGTTCCGTCAGGCATGCACATAGTTTCATACATAGAACTTAGTTGAGTCAGCTGCTAGTATTAAGTACCTAATGTACTATATTTATTGTGCTCTTTTGTTGAACAGAAAATAGGAAAATGGTAGCCACAAGGAGTGAGGATTAGGGACCCCTAAGACCTCCTACTAGGCAAATACAGGCCAAAAAAAATGGAAGGGGTGTACAAGAGCAGCCAACTATTCAGGGAGTGGAAAACCTAGCACCTGAAATGAATGTACCACAAGTGTGGGTTGAACAACAAAGAAATCTAGCCCAGATAAATGAAAACTTAGTAAGGCTACTACAAACTCAACAACAAGGAGTCTAAGTAGGACAGCCATTACCATAGGAGTAGAACCAAGAAGTTGTTAGGAACAACCCAGTGAATGTTTCTTCTAAAAGAAATGAAGATGAAGAATTTGAAGAAGATGAGGATAGAAGACATCCTAGAGGCAGAAGAATTAGGTTTGAGGTTGGCCAAGTGTCAAGGGCCAATCACTCTAAAGCTAGGAACCTTAGTGAAAGGAGAGAAAGAAGAAGGCCCTGTTACCCACTCTAGGGTAGTCCAATTATGGTGCCAAAATTGAGCATTTAGACTCCCAGGATTGGTAATGTTTTCTAGGCCATCAGAACACTACCCTTAGTGTGCATACCCAAGTGGCCCTCTTGGGCACTATGTAAACACATGCATATTGGTCCAACCATCACACAAAAACTCACATTTCATGCACAGCATGGCAAAAAAGAAGGAAAAGACTAGCACATGTCTTAATATTGGCTACCACACATTAGGCAATCTTCTTAAGTTTTAGTGACCAGCCACTACACCTGTAACTTTCACTAATAAACTGCATCATTATGGCTATGTATGCCCCTATTTTATTTGCTCCAATATCAAGTAGAGACTTAGAGCAAACCAAGAAATTTTGTTTTACATTAATAGCCCACCTATGGGCCAAGTTATGGATGTTTGAAGTTTGTTACAAAATTCTGACCAAATGAACAGTAACTTAGCCAAGTTTGAAACATCATATCTTTAAATACAGGGCTCCAAATTCAGAAATTATAAATTCTAGTTAAACCCCTACATGTTCTCTAGGTGTGGTCAAAATTTCATACAAATATTGCTTCTACAGATGGAGATATAGAACTTTAAGTGTAGGGTTGAAATTCTGGTTACTTTATGGCCATTTTGCCCATACAAAATTTCATAAGTGTGTAAATACTTCATTCACAAGGGGAAAACCCTCCAATTCTATCCCATATTTGTCCATTACACATAAGAATTGCATTCCCTTGCTTTTAATAGCTTTATGTGGCCAAAACAGAATTTACAAATAAGCAGCCCATCATTCACACTTAGGCAGCTTTGCACTACATCACTTACATAGCCAAAATATTACTCAAATATTCATATACTTATCTCATTTTACATACACTACATGTAAATTCATACATGCACTACAAAATAGTCTTAAATAAGCTAAATACACACCCTAGGTTATAGGAGTGCCTGAGACACAATGGACTCCGGAACAGGATGCTAGAACACAATAAGTACGATCACTAAAAATACCAAATGTACTCCTAGGATCACCAAAATTTCCAGATCACAACTAGACATATGAAAGTTCATGTGCTTGAAATTTTAGATCAAAAGTCAAACCACAAAGGTTAGTCTGAAGGTGATCTTTCAGCTGGACCTGAAATGACAGAATTGAGGGGATTAAGTTTCATTGGCAAACTTAGTAAGGGTAGCACTTGGATTCAATAGGCAATGTGACCATCATTAAAACCTGCATCCAAAGGCACTAAAAAAAAACACAATGCTTATATACAAGATAGATCAACCAAATGCAGCAGCCATTAACAACCAACAAACACGTAAAATGCAGCAGCAACATAAACTATAGGTTAGCCCATAAAACACATAATAAAAATAACCAAATCACTATGGCAACCCTCCTCAAGCTAATGCTTGGTCTTAAGAGGATTTTAACACTAGTTAGTACTAATTTTGGGCTCTAGAAACCCTTATGATAGCCGAAGCGCTATCGCCCTAATCACCCACTGACCACGGGAAAGAGAGGGCCAGACACCTGAGGCATACGACCTCAGAAAGGACTCTGGAGTGAAGGTAATTATATACTTGAGGCACACGGCCTCGGTAGCTCACCAATTCCAACTTCAGGAGCCAACACAATGCCTCCTTCAGGAAGGCGACCGAACCAGCTTCGGGGGAGAAGGACCAATCCCCCTCCGAGGGAGACAGGCCCCTGAAGATGGAGACGCCGAAGTTCCAGCCTGACTCAGGAAAAAGGCTCCTCACCCCGAAGTGAGACATCAACCAAAGGGACCTCGGTTGTACGGCAAGAGCTATCAAGGAGTCTCTGACACTCCGCTCACATATGTTTCCGACACGCCACCTTCAGACACGTTCAGACACGTTCTGACACGCCGTCGTAGTCTAATGTCCTATGACGAAGGGCTACAGCTCACGGCCCAAGGAGCCTGCAGGTGGCTAGGGGCACCCATGCCTAGAAGTACGAACACCATCCGTCCATACATGTGTCACAATCTGAAAAGGTCACCCTTTCTCTTATATACCAGAGAAATGGTCACAAATCGGGCGGCCTTCTAATGAGAGGACAGAGAGAGAGGCCGGAAAACAGAGGACGCTCTACTCCCTCCGCCTGAATACTCTCCCTTCGCCTGAATACTCCCCCTTCGGCCCTCAGAAAGACACGCCAGGCAAAAGTCCCTTGTGCTTATTACTGAGTATCTCTCTTTCTCAAAGCACTGACTTGGGTGTCGGAGGTTCCTCTCCCGGAAAACTACCCCGGGGGCCTCTTAACCATTGTTTTCTGAGTGCTTTCAGCCAGGTCTCCCTGAAGAATCTCCCCACTGGGCTCTCTCCAACGTTGGAGGTCCTTCCCGTCATTACCCTACTCACGGGACCGAGAAGTTGCCGGCGATCACTTAAGGTGATCCACCCTGGATGCCTTCCTTCTGGACTAACCTTCGCCTCCAGGACCCCCTGCTGCCCTCACCACTGTACATAGTGGAGATGCCAGTCCACACGACCCGGCGGCATCACCTTATTTCACTATCATCTTTGTACACTTGACAGTAAGTCACAAAACCTTTAATAAGTGAGCTCCCCTCACTATGCTTGGTTCATCAAGCTCATGTCTCTCTTCCAAGCTTAGCCCTAGCTCCATGGTTGCTTGAAAATACAAAAAACAACCCATGAGAGCAAGAGAACCATTACCTTAATAGGTATGCTGAAATTGGAGCTTGATCTTAGGTGCACTCAAGCAATAACACCAAATATCTTCCAATTGTGCTTCCTTGACTTGAATTCCAAGTAACTTTTAGTTTGAAGGTACGGTGGCTATGGAGGAAGCGTGGTTGTGTTCTTAGGCTGGATGAGGATGAAAATGAGAAAGAGATAAGTGATTTGGCCACTTAAATGGCCTCAAATGAGCTTAAGGGCACCAAACACACTTAACAAGCTTAACCTTGCTTTATGTCATTTTCCTTCTCACTGATTATGGTTTCTTTGTATTAAACTTAATGGTACACATGTGCCCAACATTTTTTATTATTTATCTAGTATTGGCTGCCTCCCCCAAGGTGGGATAATCCCCACAATTTGACCCTTTGACTTAAGTCAAAAGCTTGAACGCCTTAAGGCTTACACTAAGACATTTAGGTCCTTAATGCCTTTAGTGTTTTCTTCGTCCAAACTTGCCTTCCATGAGCAATTTGGTCCTCCAATAGCACTTTCATACCATTCATATCCTTCCCATAACTCTCCAAATCACTTTCTTGAGAGTTTTGCAATTGAGTACCTGAATTTCCAAAACCTTACAAAAAAGTCCATAAGTTGCTTGACAAACAAGCAATCCTTAAGGCTTTTCTTTGGGGCCAAGTTACTAGCTTGGAACACTTTTAAGAAGACGTTAATCATGTCTTTTATCCCCTATAGTTCAATCACTATAGCGAGAATTACACAATATATTGGTTTTTAGCCATTATGACACACTTGTAATTCTCCCATTTTTGTGTGGTGTTAACAGGCCCAAATAGCATCAAGGGTCTAAGGGATCACATAGGTCTAGGTGGCACAGAGTTGAAGATCTTGGGGCCTCTGACGATGTCAGATTTTTGGAGAGGTTTCAAGGCCTAAGACCTCAATAATTTGATGGCAGAGCTAGACCAGAGAAAGCTAATGAGTGGCTAAGATTCATTGAGAAGATGTTTGAGAGGATGTATTTGGGCTCTACAAAGAAAGTATCTTTGGCTACCTACAATCTTGTAAGTGGTGCAGAAATGTGGTGGAGAAGTGTTCGAGATAGGTATGTTGCCCAGAGAGGCAGAGGAGCTGATCATGAGCTAGAGATGACATGGTCTAAATTTACAAGGATGTTCCAAGACCAGTATGTAAGTGATGCCATCAAAAACCTAAAATAGGCTGAGTTTGATGCACTAAAACAAGACAATCTCAATGTTTTGGAATACAAACACAAGTCCAGCCAACTTGTGAGGTATGCATGACAATACCATGGGTTGGAAAAACTTAAAACAAAGAGGTTTGTCAAAGGTCTGAAACCAGATATCAAGAGAGCTGTTAGGCCTTTCAATACCATTACCTATCATGATGCTATTCAGAAGGCTTTACTGGTGGAACAGCAAGAGTATGAAAGTAAATGGTTTCTTAGTGGACCAGGAAAGACCAGCTAGGCTGGAAAACTGCAGAATCCAATGAAAGGTAAGGACATTGCCAAGTTTGGAAACCCTAATATGGATGGCAAGGCCAAGAGTAAGTTTGTTGGCGCAAGGTGTACTCAATGCAAAAAATTCCATGGTAAGAAACCATGTTATTTTGTGATACAAGCATGTTGATGGCCAGGGGCCTCATCGTTTATAGTCATAGTGACTGGTGGAGGGACTTCTGGGAGGAAGAACGCCTGGTGCACTGGATAGCCCAAAGGAGAGTGCCTGAAAACTAAGAAACAAAAGGTTAGGAGGCCCCCGGAGTGTTTTTCCGGGGGGGGAGCCTCCGACGCCCAAGTCAGTAGTGGCTGAGAGAAAGACAGAGAAAATAGCACAAAGGGCTGAGGAGTTTTGCCTGGTAACGGGAGCCGTATTTTGCCAGCCAACCAACCTCCTGTCTGGTATTAACTCCTGGTATTTATAGGAGTGCCTAGCCCGTTCAGATCGCGACACGTGTTCGGTCGGACGTTCCTGACTTTCTGGGCATAGGAGACAGATAGTAGGTTACCTTGAGCCATGTGCTGAGACGGGCCATGATGTGATTTTGATGGCGTCAGCGTGGCAGAGCGCCTTTTGAGGCGGCTTGTGGCGTCTGTGAATGGATGTGTCAGAGGCTTCCTTAAATGCTTCCATAAATACCCCTGCCGTACTCCCGAGGTCCCTGGGTGAGGTCGTCCTTTGGTACGGACGGAGCCTCTTCGGGAAACAAGCCCTCAGTTCGGGGGTTCCCAGCTTCAGGGAGTTCCGCCTTCGGGGATATCGTGTTCGGCTCGCTATGTTTGGTGCCACTTTTCCGAAGGCGATCTGTTCACGACCCTGGGGGGGGCGAGTAGTGTCCTGGCGTGCCGGGCTCGGAGCTCTTCGGCTATCTCCCGAGGTGCCTGATCACACCTTTTCTCGGGTAGTGCCAGCTTCTTCTGGCCATTACTGTGGCAGGGAGTTCGGCCAGATAGAGGTGATAGCGTTCGGCTATCACATGTCTCAGATGTGGTTGTTTGGATCACTGGATTAAAGACTGCCCTTTGGTCCAAAGAAGAGGGTAAGATGAGCAAGGCCAAAATACGCCTAATATGCCAGCTGGCAAAGATGTTCAGCCAAGAGGTGCTCCAGCAGTACCAAGGCCACAAGTGTAATGAGCTGGAAGAGTATTCTATATTGACATAGGGGAGACATCCCAACAAGGGGTATTTAAATGTAACAGTTATTTAAATGGTATGTCTGTTAGTGCATTCTCTGATACTGGTGCCTTAGTGTCCATTGTGGCTAGGAAGTCAGCTGAATCTATGAAATTGCCTATTGAATTCATGCCTAATATATCGTTAATAAGAATAGCAGGTAGTCAATTTCTTTTCACAAATGAACTAGCTAAGGACTGTGAGCTAGAAGTAGGAAAGACTAAGATTATGACTGATCTGCTAGTGTTGAATATTCCACAATATGATATTGTTTTGGGTATGAACTGGTTGGCTATGTATGGTATAAAGATTGATTGTGCTAAAAGAGAAATCACATTGCCTAGTAATGAAGTGCATGCATTAGTGAATTCTAAGGAATTAGTGTATGAAATGCATGGCATGGAACTAGAAGTGTTAGATGAGATTCCTGTGATTTCTGAAGATGAATACTATGCATTGAATGATGTTGAAATTGAGGAAGAAGTTAGTAGGATACCTGTAGTGAAAGACTATCCACAAGTCTTTCCTAAAGATTTGCCAGGTATTCCTCCTCCAAGAGAGATTGAATTTGAGATTAAACTACAGCCTGGAGCTACACCAGTATCCATACCACCTTATAGAATGCCAATCACAGAGATGACTGAGCTCAAGAAACAACTTGATGAACTACTTGAAAAAGGGTTCATAAGACCAAGTGTTTCACCGTGGGGAGCTCCAGTTCTCTTTGTGAAAAAGAAGGATGGATCTTTAAGATTGTGCATTGACTACAGAAAGCTAAATGCTATGACCATCAAGAACAAGTATCCACTCCCTAGGATTGAGGATCTATTTGATCAACTCAAGGGAGCAAAGATTTTCTCTAAGATTGATTTGAGATCTGGGTACTTTCAGTTAAGGGTAAAAGAGGAGGATATACCTAAGACAACATTTAGAACAAGATATGGACATTATGAGTACACAGTTATGCCCTTCGGCTTGACTAATGCCCCTGCTGCATTCATGGACTTAATGAACCATGTGTTCAGACCATACTTGGACAAGTTTGTAGTGGTGTTCATTGATGACATCCTAGTGTATTCCAAGGATGAAAGTGAACATGAGCATCACTTAAGAATTATCTTGAACACACTGTTAGACAATCAGCTATATGCTAAATTTTCCAAGTGCCAATTCTGGTTAAAGGAAGTTTCTTTCCTAGGACACATCATTGATGCACAAGGCCTTAGAGTAGACCCTGAAAAGGTTAAGGCTGTGCAAAAGTGGGAAAGACCTAAGACTGTAAAAGAAATCAGAAGCTTCCTAGGATTAGCAGGCTATTATAGGAGATTTGTATCAAAATTCTCCATGATTGCCTCAGTCCTTGCTTAACTGACCAAGAAGGGTCAAAAGTTTGAGTGGACTGAAAAATGTGAAAAGACCTTTCAAGAGTTAAAGAACAAGTTGATTCAAGCTCTAGTGTTAATCCTACCATATCCAAGTAAGCCCTTCATTATTTATACAGAAGCATCTTGATCTAGTTTAAGATGTGTGTTAATGCAAGAAAGGAATATGATTGCTTATGGGTTAAGGCAATTGAGACCCTATGAGCAAAATTACCCTACCCATGACCTAGAGCTTGCCACAGTGATCTTTGCCTTAAAGTAATGAAGGCATTACGTAATGGGAAGCTCATTTGTGATATACACTGACCATAAAAGCCTAAAGTACTTGTTCACTCAGAAAGAGTTGAACATGAGGGAATGAAGATGGTTGGTGGAGTATATTAAAGACTATGTTTGTAGCATTGAGTATACAGAAGGCAAAAGAAATCTAGTGGTAGATGCCTTAAGTAGGAAATACACTAGGTTGCTAAAAGGTGGATCTTCTGTAGATACCAATGAGGAGAATAGTTTGCTATGCCTTTGGCATACGTGGCAATAGTGGGAAGGAGCACAAGTGAATATGTTAACTATTTAGTCTAGGTGGATTAAGGAGATAATGAAGACACAAGAAGCAGACCCAAATCTAAAGAAGATTTTAGGAGAAGACGAAGGGTCCTTGTATGAATCCTTTACCTACAATATAATATATGTGCCTAGTGAGCAAGAACTCAGAAATGAGATACTTGAGGAAGCTCATACTAGTAAACTAAATATCCATCCTGGAAGTGAGAAGATGTACAAAGACCTAAAAACACATTTCTGGTGGCCAAACATAAAAAAGGACATAGCCACATATGTCTCTAAACATGCCACATGCCAAAGGATAAAAGTAGCGCATCAAAAGCCAGCAGGAACACTACAGACTCTACCCATTCCAGTGAGAAAATGGGGTAACATCACTATGGACTTCTTAATTGGGCTGGCTATTGTCACACCCCACATAGGCCGTAGCCTATGCACCTACAGTGCCACTCAACTGTGCTACCAACGCACAAACACTTATATTCAATTCTTGCCTTATTTTGCTTTACGTGTAAGCTTAGGTCTCGGCCATTTTTACTTTTTATTGATTAAACCAACTATTCATAAGACTATGGCCCGGTAGGTGCCCTAGGAGGCTAATCAAGTGGTTTAGATCATTACTTGCATTAAAAGGCAAGGCCCATAAGGTTACTTTTAACACAAGGAAAGTCTTATATACATCCTGGTTAAGTGGATTAGGTGTGATGCGGCCCGGTGGTGTGGACCGGCATCTCCACTATATGCAGTGGTGAGGGTAGCAGGGGGTCCTGGAGGTGCGAATTAGCGCAGAAGGAAGGCGTCTAGGGTGGATCACCTTAAGTGATGGCCGGCAGCTTCTTGGTCCCATTGGTAGATTAGAACGGGAGGTACCTCCGGTATGGGAGAGAGCCCAGAACAGTGATTCTTTAGGGAGACCTGGCTGAAACACTCAGAAAACAGGGGTTAGGAGGCCCTCAGGGTAGTTTTCCTGGGGGGAACCTCCGACGCCCAAGTCAGTGCTTTGAGAAAGAGAGATAGTCAGTAATAAGCACAAGGGACTCTTGCTTGGCGTGTCTTTCTGAGGGCTGAAGGGAGAGTTTTCAGGCGGAGAGAAGAGAGCGCCTTCTGTTTTCCGGCCTCTCTCGGCCCCTTTTTCCCAGAGGAGGGTCTCTTTCCTCCGGAGAGTCCCTTTTTCTTTTTAGAGGAGAGCTGAGAGCCCCCATTCCTGTGATGATTTTCCTCGTATAAAAGGAAGAGGGTGACTCCTTCAGATGATGACATGTGTACGGCACGTGTATGGTTGGATGGTGCTTTCACTTCTAGGCGTTGGGGCCTCTAGCCACCTGCAGGCTCCTTGGGCCATTAGCTGTAGCCTTTCGTGACAGGACATTAGACTGCGATGGCATGTTAGAGCGTATCTGATGGTGGTGTGTCGGAGACGTATGTGAGCAGAGTGTCAGAGACTCCTTGATAGCTCTTTGCCGTACAACCGAGGTCCCTTTGGTTGATGTCTCACTTCGGGGTGAGGAGCCTTTTTCTGGAGTCAGGATAGAACTTCGGCGTCTCTGTCTTCGAGGGCCTTTCTCCCTCGGAGGGTGAGTGGTCCTTCTCCCTGAAGTTGGTTCGGTCGCCTTCTCGAAGGAGGCGCTGCGTTGGCTCCCGATGTTGGAATTGGCGAGCTACCGAGGCTGTGTGCCTCAAGTATATGATTTCCTTCACTCCAGAGTCCTTTCCGAGGTCGTATGCCTCAGATATCTGGCTCTCTCTTTCCCGTGGTCGGTGGGTAAACAGGGCGATAGCACTTCGGCTATCACATGCCCCCCTTGGAAAGTCGAAGTGAAGACTTCGGCAAGCAGCTTTTCTGGCGTCTGTCTATCGCTCAATTGGCAGTTTTTGACAGGACGACCTCGTGGACTCCCGAAGGCCCACGTAGTAGTATGTCTATTTTTTGTTGAACAGGGCAGCGTGAAGGCTTGAACCTTGGACCTTATGGATTTTCACTCGGAGTATGACATCGGCTGAGGAGACACTTTGCCACCTAGGTGATGAGCCTTGTTCGAACAGGTGTGATCTGTCCGCCCTTCGGTGTTCTCGAGATTCCCAACTTGTTCACTTTTCCCGCCATAGGTTAGTGGATCGACGCATCTTGAAACTAGGCGTGTCAGTCTCGAGCAATGTGCCCTGGTTTTTTGGATGTCAGAAAATGTGTCCTAGTTTCTCGTGACGGGCGACACATGGCAGTCATCAGCTGGGATGGGCACGCCTTTTTGCGTGCGAGGGATAATCATGGCGACGCTTCACCTTCGCGCAGCATTTATGACGCCCTTTTGGCTGCCCTTCCTCGATCTATATAAGCCTTCCTCCTGTCATACTCTTCACTTGTGTTTCTTTGCTCTCACTTTGCTCTTGCTTTGCTCTCACTTTTTCTTCCTTTTTTGCGGCGGTCTTAGCGGCGGAGCGATTTCTAGTGATCTTTCACAATGGTGTCCTCAAACCCAGACTTCAGCAAGACTTTTGGTGGGTTTTGATTTCTAGAGTTCTTTCGGTGTTCGCTTTTCTTTTTATTTTTCGAAGTCATTTTTCCTCTTTCCGAAATCATTTTTCCCTTTTTGTGAAGTCATTTTTCGGTCAACCATGCCTATTCCCGAGAGCTGGCAACCTCTTTTGTCTCACCCTTGTTGCACCACTCCTGAAAAATTAGAGAAGTGGAAGACCAAATTTTTCCTCCCCTCGTACGCCACCACAAGGTTACCTCACCTTGGCCAGTTTAGCTTTATGAATCGAGGTGATGAGGTTACCGTTTTCTGAGCCTAACTGAAGGCCGGACTTTGGTTTCCTCCTATGAAAATGATTTGTGACTTTTTCCAGTTTCATGGCATAGCCGTGAATCAGCTTCCTCCCAACTCATTTTGCTATTTCAACGCCTTTCTCTGCATGTGATCTTCGGGGTAAAACCCCATTTCATCCTGTTCATGCAGTATTATAAGTTCTATCCGGTTCTGAAGGGTGGCTTTTATTTCATGCTGGCTCGGGGATCTGGGAGCAACAAATTCATGTTCACCTTCGCTACCAAGGATAGCTGGCGAGGGTGGCAAAGGAAGTTCTTCTTCCTGAAGGTGGCGGAGGCCTGGTCGCACGTCTTGACTAAGTGAGCTTGGGGAAAGCTGGAGGCGAATGCCATGTATCCCAGGAAGCTGCTAACTCCCGAGTTGGCAACGAGGTTTGGGGACTTTGACAGATGAATCCTTGCTGTCGCCGACTGGGATGCCAAGGTCCCTTGAAGCTCTCTCTACCCTTTCCCGATCATGTGGAAACTCACGACTGAGGATGTCCTTCGGGAGTTGGGGGTGGTTACGGAGCATAAGACAGATCTCAGCATGCCAGCTCCTGCTACCGAGGGGAAGAACTCTTCGCTGGTGAAGCTCCTTCGGAGTGAGCTCACTTACAAAGCCTTTTTTGAAAGTAAGTTTCTTTCAACAAAATTTCAGCATAAGTGCCTGTGGACTTACACTGATTTCTTCCCTCTTTTTTAGAGATGGGCGATGAGTCTGTCGCCTACTACAGGTCTCTCTTCCTTGGTCAGGCTGAGAAGGGAGAACAAAAGAAGAGGTGCAAGGCTTCTGGGAGCGAATCATCTTCGGCCAAGAAGGACAAGAAGGACACCCATCTACCCCCTCTGGAGGACATTTCGGAATTCGGCGATGTTATTGTTACTTCCACTAAGGCTGGTGATGTCATTGCAACTTACACCAAGGTTGCAACTTTCGCCGAGCCTGAAACTGCCACTGAAGTCCCTATCGGGGTGATTGCCCTTCCTGCTCCTCTGAGTCCTGCCACGTTGGCAGATCTTGTGGGCTCTTTGGCGGATCTTTTTGCTGAAGATTTAGAAAGACACCGACGGGCCAAGGGCAAACATATTCCTGCCAACGTGGAGCAGGTCGGTGACTCTAATGACGACTGTGCCGAGGTCATGCCAGGTTTGTCTCTTTTTCCCTGCAATCAACTTACATTTTTTATAATCAAGGAATTTTTACCTGATAAGATGCATGTTTCTTTTTGCAGAGGATCCGATGCCCCTGGCTTGGAAGATTGAGCACGCCCGAAGGAGGGATCTTCGGGATTCTCATGTCCCGAAGGACAAAGTCCCAAGGGAGCCGTTCTGGTCTTTCACGGAGGACATGAATCTGTTCTCCGAGGACTGCCGGGAGATGGCTCCCCAAATGGCGAGGGGCGTGCTTACTCAGGCATCCTTCAAGGCAGTCACCGAGGAGTGTGCCTCCGAGGATGCCCTTGCTGCAAAAGTTTCCCAGCATGCTGCTCAGGTAACTCTTCAGGCTCTTCGCTTTTCCTTCCCATTTTTTGCCTAAGTGTTTTTGGCTTTCCTTGTGCAAATTTTGCTAAGTACCTTCTCTTTTTTTGCAGCTTCTGGGGTATAGTGGGTACCTCCGAGCTTGGGCAGCAAAGCAGTCTTCGGTCTGAGCTTGGGCTGAAGACAAATTGGAGAAGGCCAAAGTCTTTTGTGCCAACTCGGTGCTGACGAACACCAAGTTGAGCCAAATATGCAAGGAGAAGATTGCCAGTCTTCGGGAGGAATTCTTGAAGGGTCAAGAAGAGCTCTTGAAGGATTTTTCCAAGAAGATGTCTGACCTTGGCGACAAATTAATCAGCCTGACTTCGGCCAATGAGACCCTTCAAAAGGAAAAAGAAGGGGAGTCTGCCCTTCTGGCGAAGGCGATGGCTGAAAATGCTGAACTTCAGGCCAAGGTCGACTCGCTGAAGGAGGGTTCGGAGAAGAAGAAGAAAACCGAGGAGCTGGAGAAGGAGATTTCCGACCTTCAGCAGGAGGTTTCGGATCTTCAGCATGAGGCGGACGAGTTGGACATTGAAAGAGGCAAAGCCGTCCAGACGTCCAAGGTTGCTTTTCAGGACGGCTTCTGCCTAGCTCGTCATCAGTTTCTGAAGAAGTATCCGGACCTCGATCCTTCCTTTCTGGCTGCCCTGGATATTCCCGGGGGACCTCGGTGGATGTGGTCAAGAGTCGAGTTCCTTAACCTGCCGTTTCCTCCTCCTGCACCGAAGGTGGCGGCGAAAGATTCAGGAGCCGAAGCTTCCCATGACGCCGGGGTCCCTTAGATATTCTAGGACCTTTGCCTTCTTCTTTTTCTTTGTACTCTTCTTCTTGTAATCTTCTCCTTGTATCAAGACCTTCTTCAATGAATTTTCCTTCATTATTTTGGCTAAGTCTTTTTTGAGCAATTTTTGTTTCCCAATTGTCCCGACCACTTTCGGTCAAGGGACTTCGGTACTTTCTTTGCTCGTTTCGTCGGCCATTCTTCGGGCGGTCTTTCGCGGTTGGTGAAGTTCCTTTTCAGGCAAATTTTAGCCTGCCCTTTGTCGGCCGTGTTCGGTAGACTTGCCCTCTTTTGGGCATATAGCCCAACTAACTTCGGAAGGAATAGGAGACTTTCGGGAGTCCATACTTCAGCTTTGTTCGGCGAACATTCTCAGATAAGGGGAAACTTTCTATACTTAGACAAATTTCTGGCTTTCACCATTTCTTGTCTAAAAAATTCTAAGTGTAGAATTTCTTTAAGGCGTCCGAGTGCCTTGTACTTTTTCAGTTTTTCTCCCTTCGGTGTTGCCAAGCTTGTGTGCTCCCATTCGGACCTTGTTTAGGACCCAATAAGGCCCTTTCCCATTTGGCCGAAGTACCCCATAGGACGGTTTTCGGGGTTCTAATTCAGCCTTTCGGGGGCGAGGTCTCTTTTTCCTTGTTCCTTTTGGCCTATCATGCAGATTTGCACTTATGGCCACCTTTTGCCGAAAAGGCCTCCTTTCGAGCTCGGCCATTTCTTGGTGTTTGACAACTAGGTCGAGCTTAGTTCTCAACCCGAGGTCACTTCCTCTTTCGTCAAACATCTGTATGCTGGCCGAACTTCTTCAAATGGATAATGGCTTTCTGTACTGGGGATAAGCGAGAAAAGTGTCTCCTCCTCGGTCCCTCGGGGAGTTGTCTGATAACTCCTTGGTACAGTAGGAAGTTCTCCTGGCCATCTTCCCTTTGCATTTCTCGCAGTCCCTCTTTTATAGCTCTTTTGGCAACCTTCTGTTTGTCTGTTGCTCGGGGGCTGAGCTAATGGGCTGAAGTGCCTTTTTATTCCGAGGTTGGTGACGAACTCTTGGAATCCATAGACTGGGAATCATTACTGGCCAGTGTCACCATCGGTACGCCAAATCAGCATATTATGTTCTTTCAGATGAACTTTTTGTGCACCTTTTGCCGGCATGGTTGCTAGGAGTTCTGCCTTACCTCACCCAGTGAAGTAGTCCTCTGCTATCACGCAGAACTTCACATCTCCGAGTGCTGTTTGGAGTGGCTCGGTGCAATCTTTCCGAGGTTATCCACTCCGAAGGTAGTCTTCGGGTGCTGGCGATCTTCGGGACTCTTTGGCTGCAAGATTCCTCTTGTGTCTTCCTGTGCGAGGTTTTACCTAGCGTTGCCATGCTCACAAACACTTCTGGTAATCAAATTTAATCGTTCTGGTTTCCGGGAGCTTCGGTCAGCGCGAGGGGAATTTAACCATAGTGGAATTTAACCGAAACCCTCCAGGATCCAAGTGAAACGGGGTAAACCGGGTGTTCGAAAATTTTCATACCTAATTTTTGATTGAGATCTCTCACTCAACTGTAGAGTCGAATCACAAAACCTGAACAGTTGACGTGTTCAAGCTCTCTATGGTATCCACACGAGCCTCTCGGGATCACCACGCTTCCACCACGTCCCGGCAGATGCGTTTCTCTTGCGCTCGCAGTGCTAGCTTGCGTCCTCCAAGGAATTGCAAGAGAAGAGTGTGGCTGTCCTTTTGGGAGGCTAGGGCAAGAAGACCTACGAATTTCTCACTAAAAGTTGTATTTATAGTGAGACTCAACTTCCAGGCCTAATGGGTTTCAAAGCCCTAATCCAATTAGGCTTTAATTTCGGGCTTAATAATGGCTCAACTCTTGGGCCCATTATTAATACGAAATTAAAGTGAAACCATAACCCAAATAATTAGCCCATGCACTCTAATGATCCAAATAGCTCTATGTGTGCGACCCAATAGGCTCTTACCATGTTGGCAATGATCATAAATCACATTTATGATCATAAGCAATGAGCGGTGTCTAGCAACACATCATTGCTACCCAAGTGACAAGATTGTCGATGATTCGACTAAACCTTTATGATCATCACCGATATATGCCATTGTCCCTTTGTCCAAGATATCAAGACTAAGCACGAGACATGGAATGTGTCACTCTCGTATAGCCCAATCTTTGGTTTCTTGATTACCGAGTAGACCAACTTAAACTGATGACATTGATATCGTATATCAACTCATCCGAGCATGGCCATGCATTTTTCTAAGTCTTACTCTATCAAGGGGCCTGAAGATATCACTCCCGTTACATAGGAGGGACAAATCCCATCTTGATCATACAAATCCCTCCGCATGATATGTGACATACCCAATGACCTCCTTCAAGTTCACTCAGTTACGAGCAACAAAGGAAAGTATCAAAGTATGTGACTCACATGTAGGGAACCTTGATGATCTTAGGTCGAAGGACTACATATACCATGATCACTATGAGAATCACTTATGACACTCATATAACGATCCATGTAGTGTTCTCATGGTGGGTCGGTCCAGTACACAAGTTCTCCAACTTGTACCCATATGTAGACTACATATCTCATATTAGTCTCCACATATGCTAGTCATTATGTATTATTGCAACCCGCTCCACAATAATACTAGACTAGGGACGTTTGAGAATATCATTATTCTAGGGTTACAATTATGTTTGTTAAGTTACGCAGAAACAAAACAACAAACATAATTGCTGGATTAATGCCTTAATAAAATATCATGACTCAATGTGCAAAAAATACAATCATCTCATGATTGGCTTTTTGGGCACAACACTAACAATCTCCCACTTGCACTAAAAGCCAATCATCCATGTATCTAATACCGATGGACCTAGAATGGCTATCATGCTTTTGCTGCGTAAGGGGCTTTGTCAGTGGATCAGCAATGTTGCTATCTGTCGAAGTCCTGCATATCCTTACATCACCCCTCTCGATGATCTCCCTGATGAGATGATAGCGTCGGAGTATGTGTTTGGATCGCTGGTGAGATCGAGGTTCCTTAGCCTGTGCGATTGCTCCATTGTTGTCACAATAGAGCTCTATCGGGTCGGTAATGCTTGGAACCACTCCAAGTTCAGTGATGAACTTCTTGATCCAAACTGCCTCCTTCGCAGCATCAGAGGCGGCAATGTACTCAGATTCTATTGTAGAGTCGCTATTGTCTCTTGCTTTGAACTCTTCCAGCTGACAGCACCACCACCAATACAAAACACATAACCAGATTGCGATCTAAAATCATCCTTATCAGATTGGAAGCTTGGATCGGTGTAACCCCTTACAATGAGCTCATCTTCACCTCCAAAGACCAAGAATGCATCCTTAGTCCTTCGTAAGTACTTAAGGATGTTTTTAACAGTTGTCCAATGACTCTCACCGGGGTTCGATTGGTACCTACTTGTCATGCTCAAAGCATATGAGACATCGGGACGAGTACATATCATGGCATACATGATAGATCTAATTGCTGAGGCATATGGAATCTTACTCATGCGCTCTCTCTCCTCGGTTGTACTCGGACACTGAGATCTAGAAAGAGTGATACCATGTGACATGGGCAAGAATCCTTTCTTGGAATCTTGCATGCTAAACCTCTTTAGCACCTTGTCAATATATGTACTTTGACTTTGGCCAAGAAGCTTTCTAGATCTATCTCTATAGATCCTGATGCCTAACACATAGGCTGCTTCACCCAAGTCCTTCATAGAGAAACATTTCCTTAGCCAAGTCTTCACAGACTGTAGCTCAGGAATGTCATTCCCGATGAGTAGTATGTCATCTACATACAACACCAAGAAGACAATAGCGCTCCCACTAACCTTCTTGTAGACACAAGGTTCATCTTCATTTTTGATAAAACCAAACTCTTTGATTGCTTCATCAAAATGAAGATTCCAACTTCGAGAAGCTTGCTTCAGTCCATAAATGGACCTTTGCAACTTGCACACTTTATTGGCATTCTCAGGAGTGACAAAACCCTCAGGTTGTGTCATGTACACATCCTCAAGTAGCTTTCCATTTAGGAATGCAGTTTTGACATCCATTTGCCATATCTCATAATCATAGTGTGCAGCAATAGCAAACAAAATTTGGATGGATTTAAGCATAGCAACTGGTGAAAAAGTTTCATCATAGTCAATACCATGAATTTGCTTGAAACCTTTTGCAACCAATCGTCCCTTAAAGGTAATCACATTACCATCCATGTCAGTTTTCTTCTTGAAAACCCATTTGCACCCTATGGGTTTTACCCCTTCAGGTGGGTCAACCAAAGTCCATACTTGGTTTTCATACATGGATTCCATCTCGGATTTCATGGCCACTAGCCACTTCTCAGAGTCAGGCCCCGACATAGCTTGTTGGTAGGTTGTGGGCTCATCCTGATCCATGAGCATCACATCACCAGTGTGAGTCATGAGAAATCCATATCTCTCAGGCTCACGCCGAATCCTACCAGACCTACGTGGGCTCTGTGCTACAGGAACAGACTCTTGAACCACAACATCTTGTGGTGTCTGTTCAGGTTCCATTTCAGGTTCGATGTCTCCTTGTTGTTCTTGAATTTCTTCAAGTTCTACTTTCCTCCCACTAGTTCCTTTAGAGATAAACTCTTTCTCTAAAAAGACACCAGTTCGAGCAACAAACACTTTTTGCTCAGAAGGATTGTAGAAATAGTAACCCTTTGTTTCTTTGGGATACCCAACAAAAAGGCATTTTTGAGATTTGGGCCCTAGTTTGTCAGAGGATTGACGTTTCACATAAGCGTCACAGCCCCAAATCTTCATAAAAGACAAATTGGGATGCCTCCCACTCCATATCTCATATGGTGTCTTTTGAACCGATTTAGATGGAACTCGGTTTAGTGTAAAAGCGGCTGTCTCTAGAGCATGTCCCCAAAAGGAGTTTGGAAGGTCAGCTTGACTCATCATAGAGTGAACCATGTCTAACAGAGTTCGATTTCTCCTTTCAGATACACCATTCCATTGAGGTGTACCTGGTGGAGTGAGTTGTGATACTATACCACACTCCTTCAGATAGTCAAGGAATTCTCGATCCAAGTACTCTCCACCTCGATCTGATCGAAGCACTTTGATACTCTTCCCGAGTTGATTCTCTACTTCATTCTTGAATTCTTTGAACTTTTCAAAGGATTCTGACTTGTGTCTCATAAGATACACATAGCCATATCTGCTGAAGTCATCAGTGAAAGTAATGAAGTATTGGAAACCTCCTCTAGCTTGTGTAGACATAGGGCCACATACATCACTATGTATGAGTCCTAGTAAGTCATTAGCCCTTTCACTTTGCCCTGTGAATGGGGCTTTGGTCATCTTGCCCAACAAACATGACTCACATGTCTCATATGATTCAAAATCAAATGAGTCCAAGAGTCCATCCTTATGGAGCTTGGATATGCGGGTCTCATTTATATGGCCCAAGCGACAGTGCCAGAGATAGGTCGGGTTTGAATCATTTAATCTGACCTTCTTGGTATTCACATTATAGATTGGATCTTCGAGGTCTAGAACATACAACCCATTGCTAAGTTGAGCACTACCATAAAAGATTTCATTCAAATAAATAGAACAACATTTGTCCTTTATTATAAATGAAAAACCTTTCTTGTCCAAACAAGAAACAGAAATCAAATTTCTACTAATAGTAGGCACAAAGTAGCAGTTGTCTAATTCTAAAACTAATCCACTAGGTAAAGTGAGAACATAAGTCCCTACGGCTAAGGCAGCAACCCTTGCTCCATTTCCAACACGTAGGTCCACTTCACCTCGGGCCAATCTTCTACTTCTACTTAGATCCTGCACATTTGCACAAATGTGAGATCCACATCCAGTATCCAATACCCAAGATGAGGAAGTAGAAAAGTTAGCCTCTATAACAAAAATACCTGAAGTGGAAGTCTTACTTCCCTTTTCCTTAGCAAGTTCTTCAAGATAGAGCTTGCAATTGCGCTTCCAGTGTCCAGGTTGCTTACAATGGAAGCACTCCCCTTCCTTTGCCACACCACCCTTTGGTTTCAGTGCAGCTGAAGAAGAACTAGCATTGGACTTTCCATTAACTTTTATCCTTCTTCTTGTTGGCTTTTCCCTTTCCCTTGCCCTTTTGAACCATAAAAATGGGCTTAGCCTTCTTAAGGTTTTGCTCAGCAGTTCTCAACATGTTGAGTAATTCAGGAAGGGACTTGTCAAGGTCGTTCATGTTATAGTTCATGACGAACTGACTGTAGCTTTCAGGCAACGATTGCAAGACTACATCAATAGCCAACTCTTTCTGAAGAGCAAATCCCAAATTCTCAAGATTCTCAATGTACCCAATCATCTTGAGCACATGAGGACCCACGGGACTTCCCTCAGACATCTTGCACTGAAACAATGCCTTAGAGGTCTCAAACCTCTCATGCCTAGCTTGCTCTTGGAAAAGCATTTTGAGATGTTCGATCATATCGAACGCCCCCATGTTCTCATGTTGCTTCTGAAGCTCAGATTCCATGGTAATAAGCATGAGGCATGCAACATCCAAAGCATCATCAGAATGCCTCTTGTGAGCATCCCTTTCAGCTCTTGGAGCAGTGGCAGCAGGCTCATTCGGAATGGGCTGCTCTAGGACATAAGCCTTTCTCTCTTGCTTGAGGACTATCCTCAAGTTTCGGTACCATTTGAGAAAGTTGGTCCCATTCAGTTTTTCCTTCTCAAGGATCGATCGCAACGAAAGTGTCGATGTGTTTTGTGCCATGGTTATCTACAACAGTAAATATGCAGTGTAAGAGTCATGTATTTTAATTCATTTAATAAGGACTTTTATTAAACGATACTCCCACTATTTTCCTCAAAATAATAACCCTCGATATTATTTCGGAACACCTCGGCGCTAAGGTATTCTAGTGGGCCAAGATCCATATTTGACCACAACCTGAGTCAGCTTTGGCTTTTCTCTCAAGTTACAGCTATTTAGGTAGGCAACTCTTTGCCAATTGCATCTTATGCAACTCTTGGATAGTTTGGTGAACAACACTTGTCCAAGCTCATCTCATGAGCTTAAGCCCAACTCTATGCCTCTAAGTCCCTAATCCTATTAGGATGACTTAGTTAAGTCAGACCCAAAGTTAGCAATTTGGATATCACTATTATCCCATCGCGCCTTACCAAGATGAACATAGGTGCTTTGCTTTGGCAAACCCACCTAATGTTGATCAAAGTCTTGACGAGTGCCAACATTTGGAAGGCATCACATTTATGACTTAATATTTGTTTGAGGGATTTTTTTCATTTTGATCTCACCAATATGTTATCTCCGGTTGTCTTATACATGCATCACATACAAATATAAAACATGCATCTCATGCGTACAAGAAAGTAAATGTGACATGGTTATAGCCCAAACTATGCGATATTCTAAAGCCAATAAGAATATCATAAAAGCCTAAGAAAAGAAAAGAGTCTTCACAAGCTCCTTATCTTCCTTTCTTGGCTGCCCTTTTGTTGTCATCTCCTTGGACATGCCTCCTTGGATGATCCTTAGACATACAACCTTGGATGATCCCATAATGCACTATTACATCAATAATAGAAACCTCGAGTTACATCCGAGGGGAGTAAGGTGAGAAGAGCATGTACAATGAGAGTGATAAGAAAAGGCACGACTCGCAGGTCGTATTTACAAGTACAACCAATCAAGGGCTATAACCATGCACCATGCTTCAAACACCAATCAGCATATCATGTCAAATCTCATTCAACAAAGATGCATGCCAATTTTCGCGCGTTGATTAACCAGTTTTTATTTATGTGGCGCTTCGCATACGGCGGTCCCGCTGGCCGGTCAGCGGGCGGTGGTTCCGCTGACCGGTCAGCGGACGAGGTCAAGGGGAGCCGCCCTTGCGGGGGGCGTGGGGGGCAGCGCCCCCCGGCGCAAAAAATTGTCTTACAATTGCTTAGCCCGAAATCTTCTATTTCGAGAAAGTAGGCACCCGAGACTCCTCCATTCGAGCCACCAAAAATACCTTACTTTCGGTGCCCGAACAGGCCGAATCCGAACAAAGCTAGGGTTTTTGCAACTATTGCAAGAATCCTAATCCATATAGGTATCTCATACCATTCAATTTCGGGTTAATCTCATTAACCAATTTGTGTCGTTTCTTCATATATCTCATATGTTCATTACGAATTCCGGTTTCATGCATCATGAATCAATCTAATTAATCATGGCCGAAAAGCAACCGAACACATAGCATCATGCGATTCAACACTCAATCCCGATTTAGGGTTTCACCAGTAGCTCTGATACCACTGTTGGGTTTCGGGAGCCAAACAGCGCAGCGGAATTTAACCGAAACCCTCCAGGATCCAAGTGAAACGGGGTAAACCGGGTGTTTGAAAATTTTCATACCTAATTTTCGGTTGAGATCTCTCACTCAACTGTAGAGTCGAATCACAAAACCTGAACAGTTGACGTGTTCAGGCTCTCTATGGTATCCACACGAGCCTCTCGGGATCACCACGCTTCCACCACGTCCCGACAGATGCGTTTCTCTTGCGCTCGCAGTGCTAGCTTGCGTCCTCCAAGGAATTGCAAGAGAAGAGTGTGGCTGTCCTTTTTGGAGGCTAGGGCAAGGAGACCTGCGAATTTCTCACTTAAAAGTTGTATTTATAGTGAAACTCAACTTCCAGGCCTAATGGGTTTCAAAGCCCTAATCCAATTAGGATTTAATTTCAGGCTTAATAATGGCTCAACTCTTGGGCCCATTATTAATACGAAATTAAAGTGAAACCATAACCCAAATAATTAGCCCATGCACTCTAATGATCCAAATAGCTCTATGTGTGCGACCCAATAGGCTCTTGCCATGTTGGCAATGATCATAAATCACATTTATGATCATAAGCAATGAGCGGTGTCTAGCAACACATCATTGCTACCCAAGTGACAAGATTGTCGGTGAATCGACTAAACCTTTATGATCATCACCGATATATGCCATTGTCCCTTTGTCCAAGATATCAAGACTAAGCACGAGACATGGAATGTGTCACTCTCGTATAGCCCAATCTTTGGTTTCTTGATTACCGAGTAGACCAACTTAAACTGATGACATTGATATCATATATCAACTCATCCGAGCATGGCCATGCATTTTCTAAGTCTCACTCTATCAAGGGGCCCGAAGATATCACTCCCGTTACATAGGAGGGACAAATCCCATCTTGATCATACAAATCCCTCCGCATGATATGTGACATACCCAATGACCTCCTTCAAGTTCACTCAGTTACGAGCAACAAAGGAAAGTATCAAAGTATGTGACTCACATGTAGGGAACCTTGATGATCTTAGGTCGAAGGACTACATATACCATGATCACTATGAGAATCGCTTATGACACTCATATAACGATCCACGTAGTGTTCTCATGGTGGGTCGGTCCAGTGTACAAGTTCTCCAACTTGTACCCATATGTAGACTACATATCTCATATTAGTCTCCACATATGCTAGTCATTATGTATTATTGCAACCCGCTCCACGATAATACTAGACTAGGGACGTTTAAGAATATCATTATTTTAGGGTTACGATTATGTTTGTTAATTTACGCAGAAACAAAACAACAAACATAATTGTTGGATTAATGCCTCAATAAAATATCATGACTCAATGTGAAAAAATAAAATCATCTCATGATTTGCTTTTTGGGCACAACACTAACAGAATTGTCCTACAACCTTTTCACCGATATATATATTTTTATAACGGAGTTGCGTTCCTTTGCCTACATAGTTTTTCCTTAGTCAGGAAATATCGTCCAGAACGTCTTTGTACTTTCTGCCTCTTCATGAGGATTTTCGGGACTCTTTGGCTGCGAGATTCCTCTTTGTAGGATCTTTCCACTTTCTGTGTGAGGTTACTATACTTAGCGTTGCCATGCTCGGATGAGCCAACACTTTTGGTAATCAAATTTGATTATTCTAGTGGCCTCCCTGCTTTCGGGCACCCGATGGGGTATCCAGCGCCCTGATGTTCTGCGCTTGGGGTTCCATTAACAAGGTGTTTCCACTCTGGATCTACCTTCGCTATGTCTACCTTGTTGGTTTCATCCTTTCTTTCTTCTGAGATTTCGACATTGCAGTCTGCCAGTACCTGGGCGTTCACTGCCCTTCAGGCTCATGCGTGATGTAGTACTTTCCGAGTTCGATGCACCATTTTGATAGTCTTTTCTGAATGCTCTACTCTTTTTCGCCAGGTCGCACAGTGGCGGATCAGTTTGGACAGTGATAGCGTGTTCTTGGAAGTAGAGTCGGCGCCTTCTACGCACACGTCAAGTCGTAGAAGACCTTTCAGGGCAATGGGTTTGACTTCGTTGCTGAGGAGATGGCGATTTTTTCCTCGGGTGCAAAACTTTCTCGGTGGGGAGGTCTGGGTCATCACAACCCTGCTTTTCCCATAGGTTATTCTCTGGGGGGTATGCTTTCCACCGAGGACTCAAATCTCCGTTTCCTAAACTCTCACAAATTGACACGGAATTCTCTTCCCGTTGAGATACCGATGGGGAGGGCCTTCGGTTCGAATTTAGTTGCGGCCTTGTCTGGCTTGACTACTGCATCATTTCAACCATGCGAGGGTGTGGGAATTTGTGCAGGAAGCCTATGGTAATAGTTAAAGGGTGTTCACCCTCGGGCAGGGAATTTCCTGCTGCCATTATTTGGTTGCCTGTTAAATCTTTGGTGCGGACAGGGACCTTGGGAGTCCCCTCTCCTTAGAACGCCGAGCTGCAACTTCGGCAACCTGGGAGTGATTTCCCACAGACGGCGTTAGATGATGTGGTCCGATGGTACTGACCGGCATCTCCACTGTATTGTTAGTGTTGTGCCCAAAAGCCAGTCATGAGATGATTGTATTTTTGCACATTGAGTCATGATATTTTATTAAGGCATTAATCCAGCAATTATGTTTGTTGTTTTGTTCCTGCGTAACTTAACAAACATAATTGTAACCCTAGAATAATGATATTCTTAAAAGTCCCTGGTCTAGTATTATTGTGGAGCGGGTTGCAATAATACATAACGACTAGCATATGTGGAGACTAATATGAGATATGTAGTCTACATATGGGTACAAGTTGGAGAACTTGTGTACTGGGCCGACCCACCATGAGAACACTACATGGATCGTTATATGAGTGTCATAAGTGATTCTCATAGTGATCATGGTATATGTAGTCCTTCGACCTAAGATCATCAAGGTTCCCTACATGTGAGTCACATACTTTGATACTTTCCTTTGTTGCTCGTAACTGAGTGAACTTGAAGGAGGTCATTGGGTATGTCACATATCATGCGGAGGGATTTGTATGATCAAGATGGGATTTGTCCCTCCTATGTAACGGGAGCGATATCTTCGGGCCCCTTGATAGAGTGAGACTTAGAAAATGCATGGCCATGCTCGGATGAGTTGATATGCGATATCAATGTCATCAGTTTAAGTTAGTCTACTCGGTAATCAAGAAACCAAAGATTGGGCTATACGAGAGTGACACATTCCATGTCTCGTGCTTAGTCTTGATATCTTGGACAAAGGGACAATGGCATATATCGGTGATGATCATAAAGGTATAGTCGAATCATCGACAATCTTGTCACTTGGGTAGCAATGATGTGTTGCTAGACACCGCTCATTGCTTATGATCATAAATGTGATTTATGATCATTGCCAACGTGATAAGAGCCTATTGGGTCGCACACATAGAGCATTTTGGATCATTAGAGTGCATGGGCTAATTATTTGGGTTATGGTTTCACTTTAATTTCGTATTAATAATGGGCCCAAAAGTTGAGCCATTATTAAGCCCAAAATTAAATCCTAATTGGATTAGGGCTTTGAAACCTATTAGGCCTGGAAGTTGAGTCTCACTATAAATACAACTTTTAAGTGAGAAATTCGTAGGTCTCCTTGCCCTAGCCTCCAAAAGGGACAGCCGCACTCTTCTCTTGCAATTCCTTGGAGGACGCAAGCTAGCACTGCGAGCGCAAGAGAAACGCATCTACCGGGACGTGGTGGAAGCGTGGTGATCCCGAGAGGCTCGTGTGGATACCATAGAGAGCCTGAACACGTCAACTGTTCAGGTTTTGTGATTCGACTGTACAGTTGAGTGAGAGATCTCAATCGAAAATTAGGTATGAAAATTTTCGAACACCCGGTTTACCCCGTTTCACTTGGATCCTGGAGGGTTTCGGTTAAATTCCGCTGCGCTGTTTGGCTCCCGAAACCCAACATGTATGCAGTGGTGAGGGCAGCAGGGGGTCCTAGAGGTGCGGATTAGCGCAGAAGGAAGGCGTCCAGGGTGGATCACCTTAAGTGATGGTTGGCATCTTCTTGGTCCCGTTGGTAGATTAGAACGGGAGGTACCTCTGGTGTGGGAGAGAGCCCGGAACAGTGATTCTTCAAGGAGACCTGGCTGAAACACTCAGAAAACAGGGGTTAGGAGGCCCCCGGTGTTAGGCACCTCCTAAGTGCTTGGCTTAGGCCAAGGAGAACAAAGGAAAACAAGGAAAAATAAAAAAGAAGAGTGAGGGGAACTATGGAAACTAGTACAGTGATCTATGTGCCAAACTGGAAACTTTCGAACCTTAACTGCACGTGGAAACTGGACTATGGGAAAGCTGACAGAAAACAGAGAATGGGGATCAAATTGTACACTTAGATGAGTGGTACAATTAAAACTACAAACTTAAAGTTGGCATATTCGGCCATGCAAGTTTTTAAGGTGACTAGTGCCATACTAAGCCAAATTGTGGGAGACAACAATGATTACTAATCAAATCTTGTCTACCACTAAAGTACTATTCACTAGTTACTAGTTAAACTAACTAGTTGTTTGTCGAGTTATATGGCCGGTTATACAAGGGTGATTATAATGCCTTGGTACTTGTGTTGTCTTATGCTTGGCATTATGGGCCAAGGGGTGACTTGAATGACATACTAGGCACATGTTTTAGTGGCGGTCTTGCATACATGTGGAGTTAAGGGCTACATTACACCATGCAAAGGAATGGAAGTAAAAGTTGGCATTTTAGCTAACTAAAGACATAAGTCTTTCGGCCGAAACTAACTAAGGCCATTCACTTGGTTCATTTTTGGGTTTCATTGTTCCTTATGGCCGAGAGCTCTTCCATGAGTGTTCATCCAAATTTCTTCTTGAAATCAAGCTAATCTTGGAAGCATTTGAAGGAAACAAGTTAGGAGACTTGGTTTCGGCCTTTGCTTGCTTGGAATCAAGCTTGGTTCTTGGAGATTCAAGGAAGACCGAGCTTATTCAAGCTAGGGTTCAAAGGTATTTCATGATTCCTCTTGAATACATGGTAATTGTTCCATGAATGAAGAGTTTAAGTGCTCAATTGATGATTAGTTAAGCTAATTGAGCAAGAAATGTTTCGGTTTGGAAGTGGAATGTTGGCCGAATGTGTTGGATGAATGAACTTGATGTTCTTCTTCATTTCCATGGAAATTAATCCATGACTATGTGTTGTTGTTGCCTATTTGTTCTTGTGCTAGGCAAGTTTGAGTGAAGAACATCAAGTTGAGCAAGTTGGAGTTTGGCCGAAAGGTGCATTTTGAGGTAATTGTGTGTTCCTCATTTGATTACATGGTATTATTTCCATGAACATTGTTTAGTGATGAGTAGATGATCATATGTTGGATTAGAATGATGAAGAACATTAGTGTGTGAAGTTGGGCTTTATGGTCGAGGGCTTGAAGTAGTATAATTTGATGTCCATTACTTGAATACATGGTAATGATGCCATGAACAATGGTTATTGGTGATTTGGTGATTATATGATGAACTAAATTGATGAAGAAAATTGTTATGTGAAAAAGGGCATTATGGCCGAGGGCTTGAAGTAGAGTAAATTGGTGCTCATTACTTGATTATATGGTATTGGTGCCATAAATATTGATCATTGATGATTAGGTGTTTATGTAATGGGCTAGTTTGGTAAAGAACACTATTGTGTGAAATGGGCAATGTGGCCGAAAGCTTGGATTAGTGTAATTAGGTGTTGTTCACTTGATTACATGGTAAATGTGCCATGAACAAGCTTCATTTGATGATGGTTGTTGATCATGTATTGAGTTAATTGATGGGTAGCACATACATATAGAATTGGGCATTTTTGGCCGAGAGCTTAAGCTTGTGTATTGTAGTGTTCTTCATTGAAATCATGGTAATTAGTCCATGAGTATGTGTTATTGATGCCTATGTGTTGTTATGGTAGGCATTGTGATTGAGGAACACTTGGGCACTTGAAGCTTGGTTGTGACCGAGAGCTATTGAGGTAGGGTTCACTGGCACTTGATATTGCTTGGTAATATATACCATGGTTCAAGTGTTTAAAGTGGCTAAGTGATGGTTAAAATTTGCCAAATGACCTTAGTTGCTTGATGGGCTTTAAAGTTTTCACTTGGTTGAATTGTTGATTAGCTAATTGACTAGTGTACATGTACTAGAAATGCAAGTAAATGTGGCCTATTTGCTTGGCATTTTGGAGCTCTAAGTGGAAGTAAGTTGTTTGATGGTGGTTTGTGTGCATTGTGCACATGGGTACATGTATGTTTTATTAAGGCCGAGAGCAACAATGTGGAGTGTGTGTGTGTACTTGTGTGCTTTGGTGTTTCCATGTGCTTGCTAACCCCACTTATGATACTATAGTATGTATATGCTTGGTTTCTTTGTCTTTGTGATGCGAACCCCGATGGTATAAAGACCATGAAACGCGCCCAAGATGTTTTTCAAGCTCCACAAGATGTCAAAGAGACTGGGTTTAAAGACCCCCACCCCTAATCAACCTGTGATTAGAAACGAGAAGTATAGAACTCCAAGAACACAAGCACACTTGTGTACCAAGGCAGTCCACAAAGAACCAAAGAGAAAACCTCTCCAAAGAGCAATATTATTTCGGCATTAATCTGTGTGTTTACATCCAGAATATGTGCCTTTATATAGGCCTAAACTAGGGTAAAAATCTGGGCAAAATTCGCAGCCCAAGTCACCTAGGAAACCTAGTTACAAAGGACTCAAGAAAACCTAGTCAAACTAGGATTCCTACACCCTTTTAACACATGTTTAAGGTGTGCAGCGAATTCCATTTATCCTAAGTGACCTGAATCACTTCCATGGCCTAAATAACATCCTAAATAATGTAAATAAATAGGAACATAAAATAAAATACGTTACAAAACAAGATTGGCCATAAAAACCCCAAAATAGTCTTCTCAGGTGGTTCCTGCTTGTGTCTTCAACTTCAAGCTGAAATTCGAACTTGATACAGCCATGATTTCTCAAAATACAAAGCATGAAAGTTGTAGATATCTTTCTTATCTTTGAAATGACACCTGAACCACACAAAACGGACATCTAAAGCCAAAGATATGCCCAAAATACTGCAACTGCTTCTGAACCAGCGATAACTCGTAAATCACGATTTTGAAGCTAAATTGGACCTCCTTAACGTGCAAACTGGGTTTCATGGTCTTCATATGATTTGTAGCTCCAGATTTTAGCTTTCCAATGAATCAAGAATTACTCAATTCTGATCTGTTTAGCTCAAGATATGATTTTTCTACCAGAACATCGCCAATCTGTCAACATCCAAGCTTGGCCATCATCTCCATATGATTCCTTCCATGTTCCAGCAGCTCCTTGCGAAATTCCATGTCCATTCTCCATGAAAAAGCTTGAGACAAAAGCTTGAAGTGCACTAGTGAGCTCCTTAGCCTTCTTCCTTGTCAATGGTCCACTAGTTATCTTCAATGGATCCTTGCCATCCTTGGTTGTGCCTTCTTTGATCATATCAGCTCCCCCCTCCTTAGAAGGATTCGTCCTCGAATCAAAACCTGCATTAGAAAAGGGAATTGAATCAATAACAATGAAATAATCAACACATAAGCACTTACCTTTCACATAAGCACCAATAGCATGGAATGCTTGTGTATGGAGCTTTAATCTTGTGAAAAACCTGAACCAATATCCAAATGCAATGATAATTTTGATACCTCCAGGGTCAAAAACAAAGTTAGAAACAATTAGCACAAAAAATCTGAAATTTTGCACAATTTTCATCTTAACTCTAGGCATCACTTTCATTGCCTTTGCCATCTCAAAAACATTACTCTCACAACTAGAAAAAGTGTAGGAATAATTTACCTTAGGGATGCTGTATGCACTCAAAACAAATGGACCTAAACTCACACAAGTGTTATGGTTATGAAAAGCACAAGTTATGCATGTCAAGACAATAGTTTGCATAGGCCATTCAAACAAACAAGAATTGAACACAATGTGGCCTAAACTAATAACAAAACAAGGATGCACGAATTTCACAAAAATCCTAAGCATTTTAAATGAAACAAGATTGGAGTAGATAGGATTAAGTGAAACCAATTCAGTAGCAAACTTATTTTTGCATGTATATGCACAACAATGCATGAAATTTGTGAATGAGATGTGACACAAAACAAAGGACCAAACATACCTCCTTAAAAGGCTGAATTTAAAACCAAAATTTTCACTCAAAATAAAAACTTTCAGGTTTCGACGTAAAGCAAAAAGATCAATGCTCAAAAGTTTATGCAACGCATGTGTCATGACAAAAAAATGCTTGCTGGAAATTAAAGATTGATGCACAAAAATGGGCTGAACATGAATGGATATCAAAGAAATATATAATGTATGTGTATGAACTAATTTATATATGCAAAATTCCAAAGAAGTAGATTTAACTTGAGGCAAAACAAAATAATGTGAAATGGATGCAAAACAAACAAATTCAAAAACAAAAGACTCCAAAACATATTTTTCTCTAGAGAAACTCATGGAATCCAAAAGATGATTTGACAAAACCAAAGAATTAGATGGCGTAAAACCATATTTTGTCAAATTTTCATGCTTACTTCCTTCTCTTAATCTAGTTTCATGAAAACCATTTGTCAAAATAACATTGCAAGCAAACACACATTGTTTGAGATTTTCATGCAAAACTACATCAAATCTAGGTGTTAGGAAGAAATACATTACAGTGGTTGGACTTAGTCTCCAAGTATCTTCCTTTGGTGTAGGAACCACAAAATTTTCACCTTTGCACTCAATCACTTTGGGTGGAGTTGCAACAATTTCATCCCCTTGAACCATAGGATAAGAAACAATGTTAGGCAAACTTTTGCATATGAAATCACTTGGACTTACCTCAAATTGTTCCTTCTCAACCTCCTTTGTTGGTTTGATGCATGGGACATGGCTTAGAATATTAGGAACACCAACTTCTTTAATGGGCAGCAACTCACTTGATTCTTGAAGTTCATTTCCTCTTAATTCCTGAAAAGAAGACAACACAACACTAGAAAAAGACTTTGTTATGTTAGATGAAAGTATGGCTTCTCTGTAGGTCTTTCTCTCTTCACTCGGCTTGGGTTCATTGCACTCTTGTCTTCTCTCAACTTCGCACTCAATTTCTTCTCTCGGGAACTCTCCACTCTTCTTCCCCTCATGTTCACTCTTCTCACTTAATCTCTCGGTTGTTCTCTCGGCTTTCCCCTCATCACTCTTGCCCTCAACTTTCCCCTCTTTTTCTTTTCTCTCAACCTCACTTTGAATTTTTCTTTGATCCTCCAAGACTTGTTGTGGTGAAAGTGGTACAAGCATGATTGACTTTTCTTGTTGAGGCCGAGACAAGTCTCCTTTTATGGCCTCCACTTTTGGCTTGGGTACTTCTCTCACATCCTTGCTCCATGCTCCTCTCCATGTGGAAATTCCTCCTTGACACATCTTGGATGCCTTTGCTCTCTTGATGATCCTCTCAGCCTCGGTGGCATGGTGAAGCAAGTCCTCCATATTGAAATAAGGCACCATTTCCACTTTGTTGGCAATCTCAGGATTGAGACCATTAATGAATCTAGCAATGGTGGTCTCCTCATCCTCCATGATGTTGGCTCGGGTCAAGGTTATCTCCAAGTCTTTATGGTAGTCCTCCACACTCCTTTGGCCTTGCACTAGCTTTTGAAGCTTGAGGCGTTGATCTTTAGTGTAGTAGCTAGGCACAAATCTCCTCCTCATTAAGGCTTTAAGGGCTCTCCATGTGTGTATGGGCTCCTCCTCATTCCTTCTCCTAGAAGTAACATCCTGATTCCACCATACAAGAGCATAATTAGTGAACTTTATGGTAGCCAATTTAACCTTCTTTTCCTCGGAGTAATGATGGCAATCAAACACCATCTCAATCTTTTGCTCCCACTCCCAATATGCATCGGGATCACTCCTCCCTTGGAAGGATGGAATGGTAAACTTGATGGAGTTGAGATTGTTGTCCTCCCTTGGCTCCCCCCTCCTTGGAAGCCCATGGTCATGCCAATGCCCTTCTTCCTCCTCGGGTTCTTCTCTCCTTGGACCTCTCCTTGGTTGCAAGATGGGATTTGGTCTCCTTGGCAACCTCAAGTCAATGTCCTCAATCCTCCCCACAAGTCTATTGAGAGTTTCTTGAAGCTCTCTCATGGTTGGCTCATCATTGTTTCTCACTTCCATCCTCCTATCCTCCTGGCCCTCCATACTCCTGAAAATAACAAAGATCCTCACAAACACTCACCTCACGTGTTTCACTCAAAAGATGAACACTCAAACACTCAATTTGTTAGTGAGATATTGCTATTCAAAGAGTTCTCAAAAGTTCTAAGAAAACTATCCTCAAAGCACACAAGAAAACTTGAATTTTTGAAGAACTATTTTGACTCCAAAAGAGGTGGGCTAAACAAGCTTTAAAAGACTCTAGGAAGCCCTTGCAATTGATGATCACAAGAACCACAAAGAAAGCTTTTTGGCTGGAAAAACAATGGGATAGGTTTTGGGCACAAAAACTTTCAACACTTTGTGAAAAACTTCCTTTTTGCAAGCTCTTTCCTTTTCCTTTCTTTTTCTTTTTCTTCCTTTTTTTTTTCTTTTTTTTTCTCTTTTTTGCTTGCTGTTTTGATGCTAAACAAATGTTCTCCTTGAAATTCCTTGCTGCCAAAGACAAAAAGTCAGTTTTCTATTCGGCCAAAACAAGAAACTATTGAAACTTGCACAATTTTGAAACAACTTTTGATACCGAAACTTCCTGAATTTGGATCCTTCTTTTTTTTTTGGTGTTTTCTTGACTCTAGGATGCTGGAAACAATGAAAACAAGAGAGATTAATAGGGCTGGACACAAAACAGAAAGATAAGAAATAACTAGGAACAAACAATTTGAAACCAAGAAAACTAGACAACACGGATTGACTTCTTTTTGTTGTTTTTGTGATTTTCGGACTTGAACAAGGATGGAATAAAAAGGATAGACCTGAAACAAGAAGAAAAAGGATTAAAACAGAGGATTAAGACACAAAATTACTTGAAAAAAATTGAAAGAAAACCGAAGATAAACAAGAACACAAGATATGTCCTTCAATGGAACTTGTGGCTCTGATACCAACTGATGCGAACCCCGATGGTATAAAGACCATGAAACGCACCTAAGATGTTTTTCAAGCTCCACAAGACATCAAAGAGACTAGGTTTGAAACCCCCACCCCTAATCAACCTGTGATTAGAAACGAGAAGTATAGAACTCCAAGAACACAAGCACACTTGTGCACCAAGGCAGTCCACAAAGAACCAAAGAGAAAACCTCTCCAAAGAGCAATATTATTTCGGCATTAATCTGTGTGTTTACATCTAGAATATGTGCCTTTATATAGGCCTAAACTAGGGTAAAAATCTGGGCAAAATTCGCAGCCCAAGTCACCTAGGAAACCTAGTTACAAAGGACTCAAGAAAACCTAGTCAAACTAGGATTCCTACACCCTTTTAACACATGTTTAAGGTGTGCAGCGAATTCCATTTATCCTAAGTGACCTAAATCACTTCCATGGCCTAAATAACATACTAAATAATGTAAATAAATAGGAACATAAAATAAAATACGTTACAAAATAAGATTGGCCATAAAAACCCCAAAATAGTCTTCTCAGGTGGTTACTGCTTGTGTCTTCAACTTCAAGCTGAAATTAGAACTTGATACAGCCATTATCTCTCAAAATACAAAGCACAAAAGTTGTAGATCTCTTTCTTAGCTTTGAAATGAAACCTGAACCACACAAAATGGACATCTAAAGCCAAATATATGCCCAAAATACTACAACTGCTTCTGAACCAGCGATAACTCGTAAATCGCGAATTTGAAGCTAAATTGGACCTCCTTATCGTGCAAACTGGGTTTCATGTTCTGCATATAATTTGTAGCTTCAGATGTTAGCTTTCCAATGAATCAAGAATCTCTCAATTCTGATCGGTTTATCCAAAGATATGATTTTTCCACCAGAACATCGCCAATCTGTCAACATCCGAGCTTGAAGTGCACTTGTGAGCTCCTTAGCCTTCTTCCTTGTCAATTGTCCACTAGTTATCTTCAATGGATCCTTGCTATCCTTGGTTGTGCCTTCTTTGATCGTATCACTTTGTGTTTGTTTTGCAGGCAAGGCTAGCAGTTGGGAGGTTAAGCTTTGAGTGATTACTCAGCTTAACTAAATAGACTCAATTTGAGTTGTATATGTATATAAGTGAATCCTACTGAGTTATACTCACTGCCCATCCTTTTATTTCAGGCAAGGATATTTGGCCTGAGTAGTGCTAGCTTGCTTGTTGCTTGTGTTTTGCACTAATTTGCTTAGTTCCAAGGTATGTGCCAATGTGTGCTTGGCTTATCATTTTAGGTTCATTACAAGTCTTATATATATGGTTGGCCGAGACTTATGAGCTAAGTTTGCAGGCTGTAGTTGGAGACTTGTCTAGGAGGGCTATGGATACTTGGACTGTGGCTTTGATCACAGTATTTTCTTTCATGACAATGAATCAGGCTATTGGGTTGGTGCTGTAGTGTGTACTTTTGTATGGCATACTTAAGGTTATGTTTGACCACTAGTGGTCTTGGTATGTAATAACTTGGCATGTTTAGCTTTTGGGATTCATGGCATGTAGCCATGTTGGACACTAGGTAGACTACTCTTTTGTGTACATATATGTAGTCCTTGGTGCCTAGACTTGTGTTGGTTTTGTTGGGTTTCTATGCCAAGTTATGCATGACTTATGGATGGCAATATGCCTGTACTTGGATGTTTAATGTTTTGGGCCAATGTTTGGCACTTTTATGTGAATAGTTATGAGCCTAAACTTATGGAAATGTGGTGCACTACTATATGTTTGTGTGTTGGCTGAGAGCATCATGTGCATAGTAACTTGTGGTTTTCAAAATCTAAACCAATAATGTGGCTTCTTGGTTCTCATATAAGTAGCACACATGATTGCACACCAATTATGCACTTAAAACTCCATTAAGTGTTGCCTTGCTTGAGATGCAAGTAATCAATTAAAGCCTTGCTTATTGTGCAAGTTAGTGGTATTGGGCCTTGCTTTTGTTGCAAGTAACTGTTGGGTTGTTTAAAAGCCTCCTGGGCCACCTCCCAAGCTTCTCACCTTAAGAAAATAAGAATTAAGGTTTCCATTGCTTGTTTGGCCGAATTGAAGACTTTATTGTTAAAGTGGGTTTAGGAGTTAAACCTTGGAACTTATGGGCCAGGGCCTGAGTGAGGTGTGACACCTAGTGTAGTTTTCCGGGGGGGAACCTCCGATGCCCAAGTCAGTGCTTTGAGAAAGAGAGATACTCAGAAATAAGCACAAGGGACTCTTGCCTGGCGTGTCTTTCTAAGGGCTGAAGGGAGAGTTTTCAGGCGGAGAGAAGAGAGCGCCTTCTATTTTCCATCCTCTCTCAGCCCCTTTTTCCCAGAGGAGGGTCTCTTTCCTCTGGAAAGTCCCATTTTCTTTCTAGAGGATAGCCCAGAGCCCCCCTTCCTGTGATGATTTTCCTTGTATAAAAGGAAGAGGGTTACCCCTTCAGATGATGACACGTGTACGGCACGTGAAGCAACCTTTGGACTTTTTTGTAAGGTTTTGGAAATTCAAGAACACAATTGCAAAACTCTCAAGAAAGAGACTTGGAGAGTTATGGGAAGGATATAAATAGTATGAAAGTGCTATTGGAGGACTAAATTACTCATAGAAGACAAGTTTGGACAAAGGAAACACTAAAGGCAATAAGGACCTAAATGTCCTAGTGTAATCCATAATGTGTTCAAGCTTTTGACTTAAGTCTAAGGGTGGAATTGCAGGGTTATCCCACCATGGGGGAGGCAGCCATGACTTGATAATTTGTCAAAAATTTTGGGCACATGTGTACCAATGAGTTTAAGAAAAAGAAACAATAATTAGTGAGAAAGAAAATGACATAAAGCAAGGTTAAGCTTGTTAAGTGTGTTTTCTGCCCCTAATCTCATTTCCATTTAAGTGGCCAAATCACTTATCCCTCTCTCATTTTCATCCTCCCCCAGCCCAAGAATAGAGCCATACTTCCTCCATAGCCACCATAACTTCAAACTTGCAATTGATTGAAATAAGGCAAAAGAAAGCAAGAAAGGGCAATTGGAAGCTATGTGGTGCTAAGACTTGAGTGCACCTAGGACCAAGCTCCAATTTCAGCATACCCATCAAGGTAAGGGTTCTCTTGCTCTCATGGACTGTTTTCTTCAATTTTCAAACGTCCATGGAGCTAGGGCTAAGCTTGCAAGAGAGCCATGAGCTTGATGAACCAAGTTTAGTGAGGGGAGTGCACTTATTGAAGGTTTTGTGACCTAGTGTGAAGTGCACAGTAATGGCAGAGAATTTCTGGGTTTCTAGAACCCAAAAGTTAGTACTAACTACTGTTAAAATCCTCCTAAGACCAAGAATTAGCTTGAGGAGGGCCTCCATAGTGATTTGGTTATGTTTATTGTGTGTTTTATGGACTAACCTATGGTTATTGTTGCTGCTGCATTTCATGTGTTTGTTGGTTGTGAATGGCCGCTGCATTTGGTTGCTATATCTTGTAGATATGCATTGTGGTTTTCTTGCTTTAGTGTCTTTGGATGCAGGTTTCAATGATGGTCACATTGCCTATTGAATCCAATTGTTACCCTTACTAAGTTTCTTAATGAAACTTACTCCCCTCAATTCTGTCATTTCAGGTCCAGCTGAAAGATCACCTTCAAACTAACCTTTGTGGTTTGAGTTTTAATCTGAAATTTTAGGTACATGAACTTCCATACGTCTAGTTATGATCTGGAAATTTTGGTGATTTTAGGAGCACATTTGGTATTTTTAATGGTGGTACTTATTGTGTTGTGCAGCAGCTGTCCAGCATCCTGTTTTTGGAGTCCATTGTGTCTCAGGACCTCCTATAACCTAGCGTGAATATTTAGCTGAATTAAGACCATATTTTAGTGAATGTATTTATGTACATGTTGTTGGGTTTCAGGAGCCAAACAGCGCAGCGGAATTTAACCGAAACCCTCCAGGATCCAAGTGAAACTGGGTAAACCGGGTGTTCGAAAAATTTCATACCTAATTTTCGGTTGAGATCTCTCACTCAACTGTAGAGTCGAATCACAAAACCTGAACAGTTGATGTGTTCAAGCTCTCTATGGTATCCACACAAGCCTCTCGGGATCACCACGCTTCCACCACGTCCCGGCAGATGCGTTTCTCTTGCGCTCGCAGTGCTAGCTTGCGTCCTCCAAGGAATTGCAAGAGAAGAGTGTGACTGTCCTTTTGGGAGGCTAGGGCAAGGAGACCTGCGAATTTCTCACTTAAAAGTTGTATTTATAGTGAGACTCAACTTCCAGGCCTAATGGGTTTCAAAGCCCTAATCCAATTAGGATTTAATTTCGGGCTTAATAATGGCTCAACTATTGGGCCCATTATTAATACAAAATTAAAGTGAAACCATAACCCAAATAATTAGCCCATGCACTCTAATGATCCAAATTGCTCTATGTGTGCGACCCAATAGGCTCTTACCACGTTGGCAATGATCATAAATCACATTTATGATCATAAGCAATGAGCGGTGTCTAGCAACACATCATTGCTACCCAAGTGACAAGATTGTCGATGATTCGACTATACCTTTATGATCATCACCGATATATGCCATTGTCCCTTTGTCCAAGATATCAAGACTAAGCACGAGACATGGAATGTGTCACTCTCGTATAGCCCAATCTTTGGTTTCTTGATTACCGAGTAGACCAACTTAAACTGATGACATTGATATCGCATATCAACTCATCCGAGCATGGCCATGCATTTTCTAAGTCTCACTCTATCAAGGGGCCCGAAGATATCACTCCCGTTACATAGGAGGGACAAATCCCATCTTGATCATACAAATCCCTCCGCATGATATGTGACATACCCAATGACCTCCTTCAAGTTCACTCAGTTACGAGCAACAAAGGAAAGTATCAAAGTATGTGACTCACATGTAGGGAACCTTGATGATCTTAGGTCGAAGGACTACATATACCCTGATCACTATGGGAATCACTTATGACACTCATATAACGATCCATGTAGTGTTCTCATGGTGGGTCGGTCCAGTACACAAGTTCTCCAACTTGTACCCATATGTAGACTACATATCTCATATTAGTCTCCACATATGCTAGTCGTTATGTATTATTGCAACCCACTCCACAATAATACTAGACCAGGGACTTTTAAGAATATCATTATTCTAGGGTTACAATTATGTTTGTTAAGTTTCGCAGGAACAAAACAACAAACATAATTGCTGGATTAATGCCTTAATAAAATATCATGACTCAATGAGCAAAAATACAATCATCTCATGATTGGATTTTGGGCACAACACTAACACATGTAGTGTATGTAAAATGAGACAAGTATGTGAACATTTGAGTAATGTTTTGGCTATGTAAGTGATGTGGTGCAAAGCTGCCTAAGTGTGAATGATGGGATGCTTACTTGTAAATTCTGTTTTGGTCACATAAAGTTGTTAAAAGAAATGTAATGTAATTCCTATGTGTAATGGACATATATGGGATAGCCTTGGAGGGCTTTCCCCTTGTGAATGAAGTGTTTCCATGGTTTGGAAAAATTGTATGGGCAAAATGGTCCAAAAGTTGCCAGAATTTTCACTCTGGACCTAAAGTTGAATATCTCCCTGTGTAGAATGAATCTTGGCATGAAATTTTGACCACACCTAGAGTACATCTATAGAGTTAACTGAGATTTGGAATTTCTGGATGTAGAGCCCTGTATCCAAAGATATGATGTTGTAAAGCTGGCTGAGTTACTGTTCATTTGGTCAGAATTTTGTAACCAACTTAAAAAATCCATAACTTGGTCCATAGGTGGGCTATTGATGTAAAACGAAATTCCTTGGTTTTCTATAAGTCTCTAATTGATAATGGAGCCAATAAAATAGGGGGCTATGTGGCTAGGATGATACATTTTATTAGTGGAAGTTACAGGTGCAGGAGCTGGTCACTAGAACTTAACAAGATTGCCTAATGTGTGGAAGCCAAAACTAAGACTTGTGCTAGTGTTTTCCTTCTTAGCTGCCATGGTGTGCATGAAATGTGAATATGTGTGTGATGGTTGGACCAATATGCATGTGTTTACATAGTGCCCAAGAGGGCCACTTGGGTATGCACACTAAGGGTAGTGTTCTGATGGCCTACAGAACATTACCAATCCTGGGAGTTTAAATGCACAGTTTTGGCACCATAACTGGACTTCCCTAGAGTGGGTAACACAATCCTACAAAACTCAAACATATGAGTTTATGCCTTAACATACGACTTGCACAATGTACTTATAAGCCAAGCATTCGATTGAGTACATACCTTGGCAAAACCAGGCTAAACCTTAGCACACAGGCAACTACACAACTCAATCAAGCTCAAGACCTTTTCCTGAAACATATACAATAAGGGGCATGGGTTTCGTAAACTCAATAAGGTTCACTATAACTCCAAGGAGCTTATTTAGTTAAGCTCAAAAGCTTAACCTTCTTTTAGCATTACTTTGCCTGCAAGAAAGACAAGAAAACACCAAAAAACCGCAAGTACAATAGCATATACACATAATAACTACAACTATGAGGGGTTAGCAAGCACATCCAAGCAACCGAGCACACAAATCACACACCACAAACACATGGTTCCTCTTGGCTGAAGCCAAACTAGCAAGTACACACATAACTTTGCAATCCAAGCTTCACCAATCCAACCCCCATTCCACTAGAGCTCCAAGTTCATAAATAGGTTGGCTTACCTACCATGAACATTAGTACTTGCCGTTAGTGACTAGCTAGCCAACATATCACATAAACCCAAAGGTTCAATATACGCCCCATATAGCATTCTAAGATCATATAGGTCAATTATACCATCACTAAGAAGCCTATACTCTACTTGAAAATAGAACAAAACCAAAATCAAGTAGATTACGTGAATCCTTACCAATTTCTAGCTTTGAGCTCTTGGTTCCAAAATGAATCTCCAAGACTAGGCTAAAAAATGCTAGTACAATATCACCAATGGCCGGGAACACCAAATATAAGCTTGAATCTTCAATTCGTGCCCAAATTGCTAAGTTTTGCCCCAAAATTGCCAAGAACCCAACCCTTCCTTACCAAGAACATACATTGACCTTCAAATGGGTTCTTTGAAAAATCTAGGGTCCCAGCCGAAAAGTGGAGAACAATCGGTTGCATGTCACCTACAAACAAAAATGGCACTAACGCCCTTCACGGCATCAGAAAATTTTGCATGGCTCACTTAAATCCTTCCATGCATCTTGGCATCATTATTAGCAGCCAGTTAAGAGTACATTATGGCCCTTAAACATTGTTTCTTGCCATTAGCACTTAGGTCATTTTACATGTGCATTTTGAACCCGATAGTTCTCGATTACACATATACATAATTTTCCACATTTTCACTTAAGTGCATGATTGTTTTAATGTATTTCTCTTACATTTTTGGCATGCCCCAAGCACTGAGGTAGTGTCTTGACACCTATGACCAGATTAAGGCATGACAGAATCCAGGTCATTATGGATAGGCTAACCAAATGTGCCCACTTCTTACCAATGAAGACCATAGACTCACTAGAAAAGTTCGCACAAATGTACATGAAGGAGATAGTAAGGTTGCATGGAGTTCTAGACTACATAGTTTCAGACAGAAATCTAAGGTTTACAACTAGATTTTGGAGTGCATTTAACAAAGCACTAGGAACTAAAATTCACCTGAGCACTACATAGCACCCTAAGACAGATGGACAGACTGAGAGGGTGATTCAGATACTTGAAGACATACTCAAGAGCTGTATCCTGAATTTCGAAGGAGAATGGGACCAACATTTACCTTTGGTGGAATTTTCTTACAACAATAGTTGTCAATACACCATTGGTATGACACCTTATAAAGCCTTTTATAGGAGAAGGTGCATCACACCCCATTGTTTGGTGGAGGCCTCAGATAGGCTAAAGTTGGGTCCTGAGATTATTGAAGAAACAACAACCAAAATCAAGAAGATAAAGGAAAGGTTAAGGATAACTAATGAAAGGACCACTGCTTATGTGAACAAAAGAAAAAGAGACTTGGAGTTTGAGGTTGGTGGTAAAGTTAGGCTCAAAGTAGCACCAGCAAAAGGCACTATCAAGTTTGGAAAAATAAGTAAACTAGCTCCAAGGTACATTAGTCCTTATAAGATATTAGATAGAGTTGGCAAGGTGGCTTATAGGTTTGCTCTACCACCAAGTATGGCAAGTGTCCATAATGTTTTACGTGTCACTATGCTTAAGAAGTGCCTGCTGGACACAAAGCTTGCTATAGAAGTGGAGGACATACAATTGGAGCCTAATATGGCATATGAAGAGAAACCTATAGCTATCTTAGCTAAAGATACCAGAAGGCTAAGAAACAAACTGATTCCCATGGTTAAAGTACAATGGTCGAACCATTCTGAAAGAGAGGCAACCTGGGAAACTAAGAAAGAAATTCTATAAAGCTATCTAGATGAGTACCCCAAGTTAAAGGCAATTTTGGAGGACCAAATTTTTTAAGGGAGGGGGGAGAAATGTTACCACCTAAACAAATGGGAAAATTATAGTATAAAGACATAATGGTTATAAACCATTATATAGTGTAATTTTCACCATAGTGAATGAAATGTTAGTGGTAAAGTGAATAATGTACACCTCCCTAAAAGATTACAATGGTTGCTTGGTACTAAAGGGAGCCCTAAAGGATTGCTTGTTTTACAAGTAATCTATGGGTCTTATTGCAAGATTTCAAGACTTGGGTACACAATTGTACAACTCTAAAAGAGAAATTTTGGAAGGATTTGAATGGTATGGAAGCAATTTTTGGAGGTTAAATTGCATAAAGGAAACAAAAGCTATTATTCAAGAACCTAGGACAACTAGGTGTACAATTGTTCACAAAAATAACTTAAGGATGGGATGATTTTTGACAAGGGTCAAAGGTGTCCATTTCTAGCATCATCTGAGGTATTTAGGTTCTAAGGTCAAAAAGGTGGGCTAAATATTAGCCAAAATTTCTTTCCTTAAGACATACTTATGTGACCTAAGTGAGGGTTAAGGTTAAAGTAATCAAGCCAAGTTAAATATCTTGATTTCTTGCCATTTCTTGCCCATTTTCATCCCCCACTAGGCAAAACCTATTTCTTAGATCCTCCATAAGCTTCCATAGCCACCATAGCTTAATCTCCCCAGAAATCACAAAGGAAGGCAATCAGATGCAATAAGAAAAAGAAAAACCCTAGTTTTCGAGTTCATTGTGTATCTCTTGAAGATTTTAGCCTTTATAGCTTAGGTAAGGGTTTTATCTTTGTGTTTCATGGTTGTTTGCTATCCTAAGATGATGATCAAGCATCCATAAAGCTAAGACCATGCTTGGAGGAGAGCAAAAAGCTCAAGGAACCAAGTATGGGTTAAGGGGGAATGCATGAACAAGGTTTCAGCCTTACTACTAAGATGATAGTATTTATAGGGGATTCTAGAGCCCAAGTTAGTACTAACTAAGACCAACTCACCTCCTAAGACCAGGAATTAGCTTGAGGAGGGCTGCCATAGTGATTACATATTGTTTATTTGATTGTTTATAGACTAACCCTAATGATGTACTGCCGCCAACATTGCATTTGATTGTGTTCTATTTGTTTGTGCATTTAGATGGCTATATTTTCTTATATGTGGTTTTTTTTTGTGTTTTTATGTCTTTGTATTTTAGGTATGTAGCTAGGAATTCAAGTTTCTAATGATAAGCCCTTACTAAGTTTCTTTAGAGAGACTTACCCCTTTTTTGTCCATTTCCGGGCACTTGAAAGAGAGCATTCAAAATAATAGATTTTGTTTGAATTTATTTGTGAAATTTCAGGAATATTAGCTCCCATATGTTTAGTTCTAAACTATAAATTTTCATGATTTTTGGATCACATTAGCGATTTTTAGTAATGGTACTTTCTACCTTACATAGCAGCAGGTCCCTTCAAGTTTCTGAAGTGCTTAGTGCTTTTGAAGTCCTCCAAGAAGCTTAGTGTACATATTAACTAAGTTATTATCATGTATGTAGTGAAAAAATTCATGTAAATGATCTGGGTAGGTTGTATGTGTAGTGTGTGAAGGATATATGGACCAATGGAGTGTGGTTTGAAGTGTGTATACAATGCTGTCCATATGGTGTTTATGGGCTGTTTTGATGGCATTTTTATGAATGATGGTTAGAAGAGTTCTAAATTCAGGGGAATGGTTTTCCCATGTGTATAAGACAAATATGGACAATACCAAGTGGGTTTTGCACATGGAAATGAACTGTATGAATATTATGAAATTTTGTATGCACATAATGGTCAATAGTGGCTAAAATTTGGTACCCTATACTCCAGCTGCCATAACTTTCCATACATAAAGAATTTCACTATGAAAGTTTGACCACACTTAGAACACTTCAGGAGGAATACCTTGGTTTTGAATCACTAGATTTGGTGCTCTGTAGCCAGATTTATGGCCTGTTAAAATTGGCTGATTTTGTTGAGCACTATTCATATGGTCATTTTCACCCCGTTAAGTGTAAAATCCATAATTATAAACTTAGATGGATTTAATGTCTCAAACCTATTTCCCAATGAAGGTTTTAGTGTATTAAAAGGTTTAAAACCTTTAGCACATAGGGGAACATGGGTAGAATTTGAGTTGGACATAATGTGAAAGTTTCGATAGATAAAATGCACAACAATAGCATCAGGTGTGCATATGATTGTACATGCACTTGGGGATTTTACTCAAATTCCATATTGGCCAAGAATAAAGAATTTCACTGTCATCATTACTTTCAGATGAAATTCTATATGAATATATGTGTTATGGTAGGACCAATATATAGATCTTTGCATAATGAGCAAAAGGGCCACTAGGGTAAATATAGTGCACATGTTCTACTTGGCCTACAAGACATTTACTACCTGGGGCTTGAGCTCACTAAATTTAATCACTATATGGAAACACTCAGAGTGGTAATAGATTTGGTCCGTTCTTTTAGGGAGAGGTGTCTACAGCTAGCCATAGGTGGTTATGCAAAGAGGGTAGGGGCGTGTTTAAGGTTTTCTGTCAAAGATCCCCCAACTGCATTTGTCATTTCTCCCTAATAGGCCTCAGGGATCTAAGTCCCCTTTGGACAAGGATTTCCCCTGAGGGTGACTGGAGTAGGCCCTTTGGAAGAGTGGACCATTTTTGGAAAGCATTTCTTTTGTCTAGGATGATAAATCTACATTCCCGATGTTGGTAACATACACTCAAGAGGATGACAAAAAGTCTTTTTCCAGGAGTCGATCGTATATATTTTTTAGGGTGGTGTAGATAGTTCTACCAAGGTTGGTCGTATAAATTCCCGAGGGTGGTGTCAAGTCTGCTAATAAGAAAATCATGTGGGTGATAACCCTTCGGCTATCACATGCCCCCTCTGGGACACCGAAGTTATGCCTTCGGTAACAATCATTTGAGAACATGTTACAAAAATCTTGGCCTCGGGAAGCTGAGGCTGTCCTTGGTTAAAGAACCTCATTCTACCGAGGTTGCCCATTCAGCCTAACTAGTTTTTTGGTCCAAGATTCTTTCTTTTGCCGATGTTGTACTTTCATCATACTTTTGAACTTTCCTTTTTTTTGTTCCATTTCCCGAATTTACACACTCAGTGAGGATGTTTCTTCAAGCCAAATTCTTTTTTTTGGCGAGGTCACATCTTCAGAACATAAAAAGTCACTTTTTCGTTAAGGTTTTTATTCCTGCCCTCTGTAAATGGATCATCTTATCATTTGACCAATCAGTCGTGTCGCCTCGGGTAAAGCATCATAGGCTTACTAGATTAGAAGGGTTGCCCTTGTTTCTTGCACCGTGTGACACGTGTCATTAGGTCACTGGCTATCCTTCCTGTTCGTTACATCGGTTACATCTCTTTGCCTGTAGAGGGTCATTATGGCATCGCTTCACCTACCTTCTTTGGGCTATATAAAGCCGTTCCTCCCCAATGCCTCCTTACTCATTTGCCTTTAGCTCTCTCTTGGTCTCTTAGCTATCTTTTTCTTGTGGCGGTGTCTTAACGGCGGAGCAATTTTCGGCTACCATTTATAGCGGTTTTCCTTTGTTCAATAGGTTAGTATCTTTCGAAGTCAATTTTTCTCTTTGATTCCTCTTCCCACAGCATTTTCGAGGTTAGGGTCCTAGTTTACCAAACATGTTTTCTTTACAAGCTGAAGTCGGATCTATTCCCGAGAGTTGGAATCTACTCAACTCTCATTTTAGTTTTGCGACTTAGGAAAAGCTAAACAAGTGGTCAGTGAAATTTTTCCTTCCTTCTTATGTCATGATTAGGCATTTTGTCCCTGGTGAACTGAGCTACCTTCCTTGGCATAATGAGGTTACTTTCTTCAGAGCACAGCTGAAGGTAGGTCTTTAGTATCCACCATCGAAGATGATGAGCAACTTTTGCCAATTTCATGGCATAGCTGTTAACCAGCTACCCTGAACTCCTATTCTTATTTCAATGCCTTTCTCTGCATGTGTAGGGTCTTTAAGATAGTCCCTCACTTCCTCTTTTTCATGCAATACTACAAGCTTCATCTTGTCCAAAAAGGCGAGTTTTACTTCTTGCTCCCTTGAGGATCTAGGAGCAAAAAATTCACTTTCACCTTCGGCACCAAGGATAGTTGGCATGGATGGCAAAAGAAGTACTTCTTCATGGAGGTGGACAAGAAATGGAAGTACATGCCGATGAAGTGAGCTTCTGGGACCCTTAACATAGACGTGATGGATCTGTCGAAGTTGCTTATGTAAGGTTTCGTGAGCCAAACAAGTACAGTGAAATTTAACTAAAACCCTTTAGGACCTATATAAAACGGGGTAAAACGGGTGTTGAAAACTTTCATACCTAATTTGGTTGAGATATTTCACCCAACTATAGAGTCAAATCACAAAACCTGAACAGTTGACGTTTTCAAACTCTCTATGGTATCCACATGAGCTTCTTGGGATCACCACGCTTCCACCACATCCCGGCAGATGCATTTCTCTTGCGCTCGCAGTGCTAGCTTGGGTTCTTCAAAGAATTGCAAGAGAAAAGTGCGGCTGTCTCTTTTGCAAGGCTAGGGCAAAGGTGCAAATTTTTCACTAAAAGTTGTATTTATAGTGAGACTCAACTTCCATGCCTAATGGTTTTCAAAGCACTAATCCAATTAGGCTTTAATTTCAGGCTTCATAATGGCTCAACTTTTGGGCCAATTATTAACACAAAATTATCATGAAACCATAACCCAAATAATTAGCCCACGCACTCTAATAATCCAAATAGCTCTATGTGTGCGGCCCAATAGGCTCTTACTATGTTGGCAATGATCATAAATCACATTTATGATCATAAGGAATGAGGGGTGTCTAGCAACACATCATTGCTGCCCAAGTTACAAGATTGTTGATGATTCAACTAAACCTTTATGATCATTATCCATCTATGCCATTGTCCCTTTATGCAAGATATCAAGACTAGGCACTAGACATGGAATGTGTCACTTTCATATAGCCCAATCTTTGGTTTCTTGATTATTGAGTATACTAACTTAAATTAATGACATTGATATCATATGTCAACTCATCCGAGCATGGCCATGCATTTTCTAAGTCTCACTCCATCAAAGGGCCTAAATATATCACTCCCGTTACACAGGAGGGACAAATACCATCTTGATCATACAAATCCCTCTACATGATATGTGACATACCCAATGACCTCCTTCAAGTTCACTCAGTTATGTGTAACAAAGGGAAGTATCAAAGTATGTGACTCACTTGTAGGGAACCTTGATGATCATAGGTCAAAGGACTACATATACCATGATCACTGTAAGACTCACTTATGACACTCATATAACGATCCATGTAGTGTTCTCATGGTGGGTTGGTCTAGTACCAAGTTCTCCAACTTGTACCCATATGTAGACTACATATCTCATATTAGTCTCCACATATGCTAGTCGTTATGTATTATTATAACCCGCTCCATAATAATACTAGACCAGGGACATTTTAGAATATCATTATTCTAGGGTTAGAATTATGTTTATTAAATTACGCAGAAACAAAACAACAAACATAATTGCTAGATTAATGCCTTAATAAAATATCATGACTCAATGTGCAAAAATACAATCATTTCTTGATTGGCTTTTGGGCACAACACTAACAACTTAGCCTTTAATTGGAGACTCAATTCGAGGAATTTGACAGCTATATTTTGGCGGTAGCGGATTGGTAGGCTCATTCATGTCCACTGTACCATTTTCCAATTAAATGGAACTTCACAACTGAAGAGGTACTTCAGGAGCTTAGGGTCATTCAGGAGCATGTTACTTGCAAGAACATGCCAAAACCAATAGTGGACAGGAAGAAGTCATGGCTAGTCATGCTCCTTCAGGGTGAACATTCCAACTCATTTTTTTGGATTTTTTTATGCTTACACTAATATTTTCCTTTATGCAAAGTTAGGCTACAAATCAGCAGCCTTCTAAAAGAGTCTATTCCTCGACCAGGGCAAGAAAGGGGAGTAAAAGAAGAAGGCCCCCAAAAGAAGGGACGTGCTGGGTAGTCTTCAGGGGTGCTGAAGATGAAGAAAATGTAATAGGGCTCTTTCCCTCACCCCAAAGACCAGACCATAGGTCTGGGCCATTCCACGAAAGGTGTGCATCCTTCACGAGAGTTATAAGTATTTTTTTCCCCTTAGAAAAATATTATCAAGAATTCCAAGCCTTAACCTTCTCTTTTAGAGAGTTATGAGTATTTTTCTAAGTGTTTTAGAATAGAATTCAAGAAATGTTTTCAAAAAACTTGCCATGTACAAGAATACTTAGGTACTTTCAGAACCAACCTTATTCGGGTAACCTCCTGCGGTATGCTTCTGCAAGATCACTTATGTAGTTTCAGAATCAACCATATTCAATGAACCTTCTTCGGTAGGCTTCCTTCCTAACACTTTAGGTAGCTTAAGAGATGACCACATTCTGGATTTCTTTGGGGAGGCTTCTCTCAATAAGGCTCCTTCCTTGGAAATTTCTAAGTGTAGAATTTTTTCAAAGAGTCTAAATGCCATGTGTTTTTCAACTCTTCTACTTCAATATTTCCAAGTTCATAGACTCCTAGCCAAACTTCTTCGAGCACCAAATATGGTCCTTCCCAATTTTCCCGAAGTATGCCATGAGATGGTCTTTGGGATTCCAGTTCAGCCTTTCAAAGAACAAGGTCTCTTTTCTTGATCCCTTTAGGTCTGACATGCAAGTTTGTAGCAATGCCTACCCTTTGCTGAAAACTTTTCTTCTGAGTTCAACCATTTCCTTATGTTCATTAATCATATCTAACTTGGTTCTTAAACCGAGGTTGTTCCTTTTTTATTGAACACATGTATTGTGATAAACAGTTGTATGACTTTGACAGGGTTAATGGCCTCAACGCTGAATACAAGTGAAAAAGGTGTTCCATTAGAAGCTCTTCTAGGAGTGGTTCGATAACCCCAAAGTACACTAGAGAGTTCTCCAAGCCAATTTCCCTTGGCTTCTTTCAATCTCTTGTTGAGACCATCTTTTATTGTCCTACTGGACACCTCAACTTGTCCACTGCTTTGAGGGTGGGCAATTGGGTAGAACTGTAATTTTACCCCGAGGTTGGTTGCAAATTCCTGAAATCCTCTATCAATGAATTGGGAACCATTATCTGTTACTATCACTCTCGACACACCGAATATGCATATGATGTTCTTCTAGACGAACTTTGAGATGTCCTTTGCTAAAATTGTTGCCAGAGGCTCTGCCTCAATCCACTTATGGAAATAACCTACTGCAACTACGCAGAACTTCACTCCTCCAAGGGCCGTTGGGAGAGGACCAATGAGATCAACACCCCAAACAGTGAAGGGGCAAGGATAGTCAGCTAAAGTTATCACTTTCGAGGGCACTCTTTGGATGGGTGTGCGTCGCTAGCACTTATCACATTTTTTTATGAACTACCTTACATCCATCCTTAAAGTACACTAGAAATATCCTTGCTAAAGTAGTACCCTAGCAAGAGTGTCAGTCCTGATGTGAGATCCATAGGCCCCTCATGGACTTGTTTGAGGACTGTCTCGATGTCCTCTTGACTGATACACCTTTGCAGTGGGTTTGCTTACCCTTGATGGTACAATTCTTCCCCAATCATGAAGTATCTTCCAGAGCATCTACGCACCTTCGATGCTTCCTTTGGATCCTGGGGTAAGGACAAACTGGCTAGGTATTCCTTTAGTGGGTCTTTCCACCCCTTTTTTGGTGTGGTGAGTACCACTATGGCTATGCTCGGGGGGTCTAGTACCTCAGTTGACTATTTTGAATTCACAAGTATGTCAACTTCAATGTTCTTTTTCTAAGGTACCTTTTCTATGCTTACTTTGTCAAATTCTTGTATTAATTTTCTGATGAGGTCATGCTATTTCGCCATGCTGAGATCCTTAGCAAAGTATTCCCTCATTGTCTGCTGGGCTACCAACTGTGAGTCACTGTAAGCCTTCAGATTCTTTCCACCAACTTTTTTGCCAATCATAATCCAGCTGCAAAGGCCTCGCGTTCAGCAATGTTGTTAGTGACTTGGAATCTGAACTTAATAGCTTTGCTTGCTTCCATTCCTTCAGGGCCTCAGAGTATTATCCCAGACCCTTGGTGTTCTAACCCTGACGTACCATCTACATATAAAGCCCATTCGGCTTCCTAATTTTTGAGGTTATCGGGGGCGTCCTCGATTTTAGGCAGTTCAGCAATAACGTCTACTAAAGCCTGACCTTTTATGGCCTTCCTTGCTTTGTATGTGATGTTATATTTGCTGAGCTTGATAAACCATTTTGACAGTTGACTGGAATGATCCACCTTTTTCATGATATCTTGAAGAGGTATGTTACTTCGGATCATGATAAAATGTCCTTGGAAACATGGCCGAAGCCTCCTACTTACCATGACTAAGGCGTGGAATGCTTTTTGCAATCGACGTTACCTGACTTCGGCACCATGCAAGGATTTGCTGAGATAATATACTAGCCATTGTTTTCCTCCTTCTTCCCTCACCAGTGCTGAACTTACGGTTTTCTCAATGACTGTAAGGTAGAAGATGAGGGGTTCCCCTTCCCGTGGTTGTTAAAGTGTCAGCAAACAGGTTCAGTGGCTTTTAAGTTCATCCCAAGCCTTTTGGAAATCTTTGTTCCGAGCTTGTTCTTCGAGGCTGAGGTTACCTTCATTTTTTGTGGCTTTGGTGAGTACTTTAAAGAATGGTCGGCAGCAATCTCCATATCTCAAGATGAATCTGGTACGGGCCGTTATCTGCGCTATAAGCCTCTAGACATCCTTGGTAGATATGGGAGTTCAGAATCCCAGTAGGGCCTTAGCCTACTTTGGATTATCATCTATGCCTCTTTTAGACATAATGTAGCAAAGGAATTTGCCCGCAATCACCCTGAACACACACTTTTCGGGGTTAAGACGGATTCTAAATTTTTGTAGTTGTTGGAATGTTTCCCCCAATCTATGATATGATTATTAGGTATTTTACTCTTAACTATCATATCATAAATGAATACTTCCATATTTTTCCCAATTTGGGAACCGAGCACCCTATTCATCAGCCTTTGATATGTGCCTCCTGCATTTTTAAGGGCAAAAGGCAATCTGACGTAATAGTAGGTCCTAACTTCGATAATGAAGGCAGTTTTTTCCTCATCTTCAGGATCCATCCGAATTTGATGGTATCCACTAAAAGTGTCAAAGAAGTTAAGGAGACCATATTCGGTAGTGGAGTCTGCCAATTGGTCTATTGATGGCAGAGGATATGAGTTCTTTGGACACGCGTCATTAATATTTTGAAAGTCGATGCATATTTCGAGTTTATCGCTCCCTTCCTTTGTGGCAATAACAACATTGCTAAACCATTCGGGGTGCTTGACCTCCTTTATTATGTCTGTTTCCATTAGTCATTGGACTTCTATTTTAACAAAATTGTTCTTATGTTCTGAGACACTATGCTTTTTCTATCAAACAGGCTTCATCTCCGGGCTACTTTAAGCCTATGCTGAATTATACCTGGATCTATTTTGGGCAAATCCTTTTTTTCATTAATGGAAACGATACAAGTTTTTCCTTGTCACCTTCGACTAGTTTTTTCCCTACTTGGGTACTTCGGCCAGGGACAAGTTCTACATCCTTTGTTTCTTTTTTTTTCAAGAACACTCATTTCTCTTTCTATTGCAACTTCGCTAGTCACACTCTTCTCTCCCAAAGTCTGATTATGAAGTTTCACTAGACTCTATCTTGCTCTGATGAACACGTTCCTTAGTCCGGCTTGATCCATGAGTATTTCTGCATAACCCTCATTTGCCTCGAACAAGACAGTCAAGTATTTCACTTCTGGTTGAATATGAAGGTTGCCCTAGGTCTATCTTCCAAGGATGGCATTATATGAAGATGGGACATCAATGACGATGAACCTTGTCAGAATAAAGGCAAGGAGTTCTTCCTTGGTCTGGACCGGGCTGCCCTTTAGCATTAATGGTAGATCAATCCACCCGAGCATTGGGAGTTCCCAAGGACCAATGCCGAAAGTGGGTGAGGTCACGGGTTTGAGATCATCTCTTTACATCCCATCTTCCGATCCTTGCCCTGACCAGGAAAGGATCGTCATGTGGGAACTTCATAATCAACCCATCACTATTGGTCAGCTTGTTCATCGGGTTGTCAAACTCTGTGATTGCAATATCCCTCACCTTCGTTTTTCTTTCAGCCGAGGGTAGTGAAGTGGTTAAAGTTTGGACAACCCCGGCCGAAGGTGGTAGGTGCTTTCTTGGGCTTTGATTAGTTCATTGCCTGTCAGATTCGTACTCTTCATCTTCTCCTTTTCTCTCATCTTCTACTTTTTCTTGGGCCTTCGGTGACGGCATCTGGTAGTAGCATCGAAGTTGACCTTGTTTGAATAAAAAGTCAATGTACTTTATTAATTGAAAGCAATCCTCGATATCGCGCCTGTGAAATTGGTAGTACTTCTTCATGTTCTTTCTGTTATCCAAGGTTATGGCCTTCAGAAATTTGATTGAAGTTCCTTGCCTTTCCAAACCCAGGAGGATATTCATCCTTGAAGTGTTGAGGGGGGTTGTTACCACCTCACAAAAATGGGATAATTACAAGTGTGGCATAATGGTAAAAAAACCATCATGTTGTGTAATTCTCTTCATAGTGATTGATGTATGAAGGGTAAAAGGTATAATGAACACCACCTTAAAGGTGTTCAAAGTTGGTAACTAGACCCCTAAAAAAAGCCTTAAGGGTTCCTTTGTTTTTCAAGTAACCTATGGACCTTTTTATAAGGTTTTGAAAATTCGGGTTCTTAATTGCAAAACTTCCAAGAAAGTGCCTTAGAGAGTTATGGGAAAAATATGAATGGCATGAAAGTGTTATTGGAGGACCAAATTGCTCATCGAAGACAACTTTGAAGAAAGGAAACACTAAAGGCATTAAGGACCTAAATGTTTTGGTGTAAACCTTAAAGTGTTCAAGCTTTGGACTTAAGTCAAAGGGTGGAATTGTGGGGTTATCCCACCATGGGGGAGGAATCTATGGAGTGATAAATAGTAAAAAAGGTGGGAAAAATGTGGACCAATAAGTTTAGGACAAAGAAATCATGCCAATGGGCTAAGAAAATGACATAAAGCATGATTAAGGCTAATAAGGATGTTTAGTGTCCTAAAGCTAATTTAAGAAGCCAAACTCAATTTTTCCTCCCTTATATTTGACCCAAACATCCACCACCCTCCTCCACACTTCTTACACAGCTCCTCCAAAGCCACCATACCTCCAAGATTGAAATTGAAGGCAAAATGAAGCAATTGGAAGAAAATTAGAGCTATTGCTTGAATACTTCAAGGATCAAGCTTCAAATTCTACCTATTCATCTTGGTAAGGGTTTTCTTGTTCACATGGGTTGTTTTCTATATTTTCAAGAAACCATGGAGCTAGGGCTAAGCTTGGAAGAGAGCCATGAGCTTGATGAACCAAGCTTAGTGAAGGGAGTGGACTTATTGAAGGTTTTGTGACCTAGTGTGAAGTGCACTAAGATGGCAATGAAATGAGGCTTTCCAGAGACCAAAGTTAGTACTAACTAGTGTTAAAATACTCCTAAGACCAAGAATTAGCTTGAGGAAGGCTTCCATAGTGATTTACTTAAGTATATTGCATGGTTTATGGACTAAGCTATGGTTTATGTCGCTGCCGCATTTCATGTGTTTGTTGGTTGTGAATGGCTGCTGCATTTGGTTGCTATATCTTGTATATATGTAATGTGGTTTTGTGTTCTAGTTTCTTTAGATTCAGGTTTTAATGAGGGTCACAGTTCCATAAGAAACCAACTTTTTCCCTTACTTAGTTTCATAAGGAAACTTACTCCCCTCAATTCTGCCATTTCAGCTCCAGCAGAAAGATCACATTCAAACATACCATTGTAATTTTAGCTTTGATTTGAAATTTCACATATTTCAACTTCCATGTATCTAGTTGTGTTTTGGAACTTTTGGTCATTTTAGGTGCACCTTTCATATTTTTAGTGGTGGTCCTTATTGTGTCATGCAGTAGTTGTCCAGCATCCTGTTTCTGGAGTCCATTGTGTCTTAGGCATTCCTATAACTTAGGGTCCATGTTTAGATAATTTAAGACCATTATGTAGTGCATGTATGCATGTACATGTAGTGTATGTAAAATGAGACAAGCATGTGAACATTTGAGCAATGTTTTGGCTATGTATGTGATGTGGTGCAAAGCTGCCTAAGTGTGAATGATAGGCTGCTTGATTGTAAATTCTATTTTGGCCATATAAAGTTATTAGATGCAAGAATATGTATTTCCTTTCTGTATTGTACATGCATGGGATAGCCTTGGAGGGCTTACCCCTTGTGAATGAAGTGTTTGCACACTTATGAAATTTTGTATGGGCAAAATGCTCATATAGTGACCAAAATTTTGAGTCTACACTCAAAGTTCTATATCTCCTTGTGTAGAATGAAACATGGTATGAAATTTTGACCACTACTAGAGCACATCTAGATGTTGAACTATGAATTATAATTTCTGAATTTTGAGCTCTGTAGCCAATCATATGACATTGCAAAGTTGGCTCAATTACTGTTCATTTGGTCAGAATTTTGTAACCAACTTAAAAAATCTATAACTTGGTCCATAGGTGGGCTATTGATGTAAAGAAAAATTCCTTGTTTTTTTTAAAGACTCTAATTGATAATGGAGGAAATAAAATAGGGGGTTACATGGTAGGTTCATATAGTTTTTTGGAAGATGTTTCAGGTGCAGTGGCTGCTCACTTACACTTAATAAGCTTGCCTAATATGTGGTAGCCAAGATTAAGACATGTGCTAGTGTTTTCCTTCCTTGCTGCCATGGTGTGCATAAAATGTGAATATGTGGGTAATGGTTGGATTGATATGCCTACATTTACATAGTGCCCAGGAGGGCCACTTGGGTGTGCACACTGAGGGTATTGTTCTGATGGCCTACAGAACATATCAATCCTGGGAGTTTTAAATACACAATTTTGGCACCATAATTGGACTACCCCAGGGTGGGTAACAGGTGTTGGCATTAGAGCATGGTTTACATATGTACATAGTATATAGTTGCATTACATGCTAGCTACATACATGAACTTAGTGTGGTCAGCTATTAGTGTCAAGTACCATTAAAATACCTATGATCTTTATAAGTGCTCTATGTTGAATCATCAATTCAGGAAGTAAACATGGTTGCCACAAGGAGGGTGGAACAACCTCGAAGGCCTCCTATTGAATCTAGGCAACAAAGAAATGGACAGAATAGAGGGAATCAGGGCCAACAAGAGGCATTAAACCCTAAAGTGCCACTGGTTTGGTTAGAGCTTTAGAGGAACTTAGCTCTAATCAATGAAAACATAGTAAGGCTGATTCAAGCACAACATTAGGGAGTCCCAATAGCATAGGTAGAAGTAGTTTAGAATCCACAATAAAAGGGGTAGAAGAGAAAGCTTGGAACATCTGAATATATTCCTTCTGGAAGAATAGGAAACATAAATGATGAAGTTGATGGGGTGGAAGATGAGGATAGGAGAAATTCAAGAGGGACAAGAGTAAGATCTGAGATTGGTCAGGTGTCCAGGAGTAATCACTATGTCTATAACTATTCCTCCACTAGGAATGAGATTGGGGAAGATCTTGAGAAAAGAGGTAGGAGAAGGCATAGAGAACATCACCATGCTGAAAAGTCTCATAGATCCAAGAAACAGATAGCAACAGATCTAGGAGGCCTAAATAAGGTTAGACTACCGGAGATGTTCGAAGGACTAAGGCCTCAACAGTTTGATGGAAGAGTAGGACCAGAAAGAGTTGAGGAGTGGTTAATCTTCATAGAAAAGCTGTTTGAAAGGATACGACTCAAATCCACCAAGAAGGTCTCATTGGCTACTTATAACTTGGCAGGCAGTCTAGAAATATGGTGGGGAAGTACCAAAGATAGGTATACTATCTAGAATGGAAAAAGGCCAGGAAGAGATATTGAGATGAGCTGGCCAGAGTTCACTCAGCTGTTTCAAGAACAGTGGATCAGCGATGCCAGCAAGGATATAAGGCAAGCTCAATTTGATGCTCTAAGGCAGGACAACCTCAATGTCCTAGAGTATGAGGATGAATTAAATCAGTTAGTGAGATATGCTCCTTAGTATCATGGATTGGATGAGTTAAAGGACAAAACATTTGTTAGAGGCCTAAGGTCAGATATCAGAAAGGTTGTAAGACCTTTTGGAGCAGTCACATACTATGAAGCAGTATAGAAAGCTCTACTAGTAGAGTAAGAGGAGTATAAGACTACGTACTTTCCTATTGGACCAGTGGAAAATAGCCAGCCAGGAGGCAAGTAGAAGAAGCCACCACATGGCAAAGGTATTACCAAGAGTCCCCATCTTGGTGGTCAAGGCAAGGTTAAGAGGAAGTCTCCTAGCCTAAGGTGCCCTAAGTGCAAGAAGTTTCATGGAAAGAAACCTCACTATTTTAACACCCAAGCGTGTCTAAGATGTGGATCCATGGATCATTGGATGAAAGACTACCCACAGGCTCAAAGGAGGCCAGAAAACCAATGTCCAGTAATGCTTATTGGGGTAGGACCTAGAGGGGGAACACCTAGGGAGGGATAGAAAAGGCCAGTTCCTCTTGTGGCTCAGCCTCCAATGCAAAAAGTTGGCAGAGTCTTCCAAGTGGAGATGCTAGAGACATATCAACAAGGAGGAGCACTAAGAGGTAACATTTACCTTAATGGTATGCCTGTTACTGTGCTATTTGATACTAGTGCATCTATGTCTATAGTGGCTAGGAAATTTGTTGATGCCATGACATTGCCTACTGAAATCATACCTAGGATATCCTTAGTGAAAATAGTAGGTAGTTAATGTCTTTTCACTAATGACCTAGCTAAGGATTGAGCGCTGGTAGTAGGAAAGACAAAGGTTATGGCTAATCTACTAGTGTTGGACATTCCTAAGTATGAAATAGTGCTGGGTATAAATTGGCTTGCTATGCACAACATAAGAATTGATTGTGCAAAAAGAGAAATCACATTGCCTGATGGTGAAGTGCATGCATTAGTGAATTCTAAGGAATTAGTGTATGAATTGCATGGAATGGAACTAGAGGTACTAGATGAGACACCTATGATTTTTTAGCATGATTATTGTTATTCATTTAATGAATTGTATTGTGAAGAGGAAATGGACAGAATACCTACAAAGAGAGATTTTCCACAAGTCTTTCCTAAAGACCTGCCAGGTGTTCCTTCACCAAGGGAGATTTAGTTTGAGATCAAGCTACAATCAGGAGCTAGTCCAATATCCATACCTCCTTCCAGAATGCCTATCACAGAGATGAATGAGCTCAAGAAACAACTTGATGAACTACTTGCAAAAGGGTTCATAAGGCTAAGTGTTTCACCGTGTGGAGCTCCAGTTCTTTTTGTGAAGAAGAAGGATAGATCATTGAGATATGCATTGACTATAGGAAGCTCAATGTAGTGACTATCAAGAATAAGTAACCATTGCCTAAGATTGAGGATCTATTTGATCAACTTAAGGAAGCTATGATCTTCTCCAAGATAGATTTGAGATTTGGATACTTCCAGTTAAGAGTACAGGAAGAGTACATTCCTAAGACTATATTTAAGACTAGATATGGGCATTATGAGTACACAGTCATGCCATTTAGTTTGACTAATTCCCAGTTGCTTTCATAGACTTGATGAACAGGTGTTCAGACCACATCTGGACAAATTTGTGGTTGTGTTCATTGATGACATCCTAGTGTATTCCAAGGATGAAATGAACATGAACAACATCTAAAGATTCTTGATAGCCGATGGGCGATCACCGAGAAAGACCTCCTAAATGGCTAACTGAATGCCACCCTTGGCAGATTCGCAACATCCACTTCCAGTGGATTCTCCGCTCCACTCTTGGAAAATATGTGTGACCAACTTTGGAAAAAGCTGGTCCTCTCCACCTTTGGAAGGCACACTGCCAACCACAAAATCAAAGGTTTGTCACCATCGATAGAGGAAAACGTCTCTTGAAGATGGTTCTCCCATCCGAAGAGCCTTCTCCAGTAGCCCTCAGGGAGTATCCCTTCCCAAAGTGGCCTCACATCCCTGATGGGGCCTTACGGAGAAATGAAAAATATAGTTGAGTAACCTTTGACAAAGAATCCTCGCACACACCCCTACCCTCTGGTCAGAACTGCCTATGGCCAGCTGGAGATACCTATCTCTGAAGGTGCGGACCAAATCTAGTCGAACATGTGTCATGATCTGCATAGGCTCTGCAAAATGGCCTCTTCCTTCCACCCTCCTATAAATAATTGGGAGGCTCCTTGGTAAGGACATGAGACTCTCTCCTTCACACTCTCTGCTCTTAAACAACTTCTCTCTCGTATACTGACTTGGGTGTTGAAGGCTCCTCCCCTAAAAACACACTCTAGGAAGCTCCTAACCCACTTTCTTCAAGATCTTGCAGATACCTTCTCACCTGAAGTCCCTCTCAGGCCCAGCATGTCATACAATGAAGACAAGTTATGGAAATTTGGGTACTTAATTGTAAAACTATCAAGAAAAAGCCATGGAGAGTTATGGAAAGAATATGAATGGTATGAAAGTGCTATTGGAGGACCAAAATGCTCATGGAAGACAAATTTTGACAAAGGAAATACAAAAGGCATTAGGGACCTAAGTGTCCTAGTGTAAACCTTAAGGTGTTCAAGCTTTTGACGTAAGTCAAAAGGTGGAGTTATGGGGTTATCGCACCATGAGAAAGGTAGCTTTGGCTTGATAAATAGTAAAAAAGGTGGGCAAAATGTGAACCAATAAGTTCAGGACAAAGAAATCATGCTTATTGGAAAAAAATGACGCAAAGCATCATTAAGGCTAATAAGGATGTTTTGTGTCCTAAAGCTATTTTAAGAAGCCAAACTCAATTTTTATTCCCTCATATTTGACCCAAATAGCAACCACCCTCATCCACACTTCTTCCATAGCTCCTCCATAGCCACCAAACCTCCAAGATTGAAATTGAAGGCAAAACGAAGCAATTGGGAGCAAACTAGAGCTATTGCTTGAATACTTCAAGGATCAAGCTTCAAATTTTGCCTACTCATCCTGGTAAGGGTTCTCTTGCTCTCATTGGTTGTTTTCTATATTTTTAAGCAACCATGGAGCTAGTGATAAGATTGCAAGAGAGCTATGATCTTGATGAACCAAGCTTAGTGAGGGGAGTGCACTTATTGAAGGTTTTGTGACCTAGTGTGTAATGCACAAAGATGGCAGTGAAATGAGGGTTTCTAGAGCCCAAAGTTAGTACTAACTAGTGTTAAAATCCTCCTAAGACTAATCATTAGCTTGGTAGGGCTGCCATAGTGATTTACGTAAGTAGATTGCATGTTTTATGGACTAACCTATGGTTTATGTTGCTGTCATAATTCATGTGTTTGTTGGTTATGAATGGCCACTGCAGTTGGTTGCTATATCTTGTATATATGCATAGTCATTCTATGTTTTAGTGTATTTAGATGCAGGTTTTAATGAGCATCGCATTTCCATAAGAAACCAAGTTTTTCCCTTACTTAGTTTCAAAATAAAACTTACTCCCCTCTATTTTGCTATTTGAGGTCTATCAGAAAGATCACATTCAAACTAACCTTTTTATTTTAATTTTTATCTAAAATTCTAGGTATTTTAACTTTCATGTATCTAGATGGGGTTTGGAAATTTTGGTGATTTCATGAGCACATTTGGTATTTTTAGTGATGGTGCTTATTGTGTTATGCAACAGTTGTCCATTATGTCTTAGACACTCCTATAACTTGGGGTATGTATTTAGGTGAGTTAATACCATTATGTAGTGCATGTATGCATGTACATGTTGTGTATATAAAATGAGATAAGTAAGTGAACCTTTGAGCAATGTTTTGGCTATGTATGTGCTGTGGTGCAAGGCTGCCTATGTGTGAGTGATAGGCTGCTTACTTGTGAATTCTGTTTTGGCCATATAAAGTTTCTAGATGCAAGATTATGTAATTCCTTTGTGTAATGGACATGTATGGGATAGCCTTGGGGGGCTTACTCTTTGTGAATGAAATGTTTGCACACTTACGAAATCTTTTATGGGCAAAATGGTCATATAGTGACCAAAATTTAGACTCCGCACTCAAAGTTCTAAATCTCCCTGTGTAGAATGAACTTGGTATGAAATTTTTACCACACTTAGAGCACATGTAGAGGTTGAAGTAGGATTCCAAATTTCTAAATTTGGAGTCTTGTAGCCAATGATATGAGGTTGCAAAGTTGGCTAAGTTACTATTCATTTAGTCAGAATTTTGTAACCAACTTAAAAAATCCAAGGGAAAAGTCATTAGAAGTCAATAGTAAAGAATAGATAAGGAGGATACCTCTTGTTGTTCACCTTTTGAGCCTCCTCTGAGTATTTATAGGAGGCCAGGAGGAGGAGGCTGTTATGCTTAGCCTGAGTAGATTAGGACACATGTTCGGCCAAATTTGGTCCGTACTTTCAGGAAGAGGTGTCTATAGCTGGCCATAGGTGGTTATGCCTAAAGGGTAGGAGCGTGTATGAGGTTTTCTATCAAAGATCTGCCAGCTATATTTTTCATTTCTCTTTAAGACCCCTCAGGGATCTAAGAGCCTTTCCGAAAAGGATTTCCCATCGAGGTTGACTGGAGAAAGCCCTTCCGTAAAGAATACCATTTCCGAAAGGCATTTCCTCTGTCTAGGATGATAGACCTACATTCCTAAGGTTGGTAATATACACTCATGAGCACAAAAAAAAGTCTTTTTCCCAGATTCAGTCATATATATTTCCAAGGGTGGTGTAGATAGTTCTCCCAAGGTTGGTGGTATAAATTCCCGAGGGTTGTGTCAGGTCTACCAATAAGAAAGTCATGTGGGCGGTAGCCCTTCAGCTATCAAATATAATGGTTTTTAATCATTATGCTACACTTTGTAACTCCTCCATTTTTGCAAGCTGGCAACAAAAGGGACCAAAATAAAGACCAAAACAAACAAAGAAAATGTAAATGACTTATTGAAGTCATTCAACCACTACCAATATCCAAGCCTCCTTAAGGCAATTTCTTTGCAAGTGCTTAACCATTTCTTTGCTATTTTCTACTCTCCTATCTCTTCCAAACACCTTAGACATAAACCAAGAGCAGGTTGAGGTGAGACATAAGCAAGAAATCTAATACAACACCACTAAGCCAAAACTGAAGCTATGCTGATACATCCAAGATGGTGTCCTTCTAAAGCTACTTTTTCCTCATTTCTTCCTAAATTCTCATCATAAGCTACCCAGTGGTACCTGTACCTAAGTACCCTTAATTTTTGGGAAAGAAAAGCTATGGAGAAGGATGGATGAAGAGTGAATTCGAGACAACCTCAAGCAAGCCTTGCCCTTGGTGTTACCTAAGTTGGTGGCTATGTTTTCAGGTCAATGATCAAGCTTCCTTACTGCTTCTTGAGTATTTGTGGTGAACGAATATAAATCTTTTTCTCCAATATTTTGATGGGGAAAAGCTACTCTATGTGATGCCTTAACCCAAAGGAACCTAGAGGCTATGTTAATGGGCTATGTGTGCTTAAAGCACTATGTTAAGCTACTTAGTTTGCTTTCAGCAAGCATAGGGTTTTTGCTCAAGTTAGGCCAAGCTTAACAATTAACTAGAGCTCCATAAAAAATGAACATTAATTTAAGTGATCACAAGAAGAAACTTCCAAAGAATCATGCTTGCTATGTTATGGAAACTTAGTGTTGTGGTGTGTGTGTGTTTTGTGCTTCTCTAATTTCATGCATGTGCTAACCGCCTTATCATTTATATATGTATTATTTATTATGCTATACTTGTTGTTCTTGGTGTCTTCTATGTTTTTGGATGCAGGTTACCAAAAATTTTGGAGATTTATTTATATCAATGTTTTAAACAGTGAATAAGGCACTAGGTGTTGTTTGGGTTCTCCATTTAGTACCTATGTACTCATGCCCTCTTTTGCTCATTTCAGGTAAAGAAGTGGAAGACTAAAGGGTTAAAGAACCTCTATAGGTGGTTTATGTACAAAGAGGTCAAACTCTCAATTATGGCTTATGAGAAAATAAGCATGTTCACTAACCTAGACTGATGATTGTGTTTCTATGTTATGTAGGCGCTGATGGCTATGGTGGGTGCTGTTGTTATTAGATCAATCTTGGTATGGACTAGAACCAGGAGGGTCATGAATAATCTGTGGCCTAAACATCAAGTTAAAGTGAAAGTAAAAGTCTCGGTGCGTCTGGAGACCGTATGAATAGAAAGGAGTGAACCATGCAAAAAACCTTTTGAAACATCAAACTTTGGTGTTTTAGGCCATGTAGTGATTGAAATTTTGGCGTGTATATAGCTGTATATGTAAAAAGAAAAAAAGAGGAGTAGGCTAGAATAAATGTGCGCCTGTACATATTTTTGGGCCTAGGTGGGCCATAGGGCACTAAGGAAAGAAAACATAAATTGTTTCAATCTTTTGGTGTATGTATGCATGTATGGTCATTGTTAATTCCGATGGAACTCTAAAAACATGTAAGGACCCACTTTTACATGCATACTTAAGCCACAAGGATCCTAAAGTGAATGAAAACCCACATTTTGGTAAAATTAAGTAACCTAGAGTCAGAGTCCAACTCATTGTATAAAATCAACTGAGTAACTAAAATCCACCAGTTGATAAGAATATGATGAAAGGATTAGGGTAGGGGTGACTTGGGCCCTGGTAGGATGGCCTGATGCAAACTTGACCTGATCCACCCAATTGACATCTATACTTATATTCATTGAAACACCTAACTTTTCCAAATAGTTTAACTTAAATTTATTCATATTATTGTTTGTTAGAAAAAAATGTAAAAAAATATATTTAGAAACATATGTTTTTATTTATCATTTATATATAAAGGTTTTTCATTTAGAAAATTATAGAGTAGTTGTTCAATAATGAATGTTGCAAAGAATTTGGGGTGAATGAAGTAACTTAATAGATTTTGTTACCACCTCCTAAAATGGGAGAATTACAAGTGTGTCATAATGGCTAAAAACCATTATATTGTGTAATTCTCACCATAGTGTTTAAAGTGTGGGGGGTAAAAGGCATGATCAACACCTCCTTAAAAGTGTTCCAAGTTGGTAACTTGGCCCCCAAGAAAAGCCTTAAGGATTGCTTGTTTTTCAAGCAACCTATGGACTTTTTTGTAAGGTTTTGGAAATTCGGGTACTCAATTGCAAAACTCTCACAAAAGAGATTTGGAGAGTTATGGGAAGGATATGAATGGTATGAAAGTGCTATTGGAGGACCAAATTGCTTATGGAAGAGAACTAAGGACAAAGAAAACACAAAAAGGCATAAAGGACCTAAGTGTTCTAATGTAGGCCTTAAGATGTGTATGTCTATGACTTAAGTCAAATGGAAGTTTTGTGGGGTTATCCCACATAAGGAGGGCTGCTAAAGGAAGATAAGGATGGTCAAATGTGGGCCAAGAGATTAAGACTAAGAAACCATAGTCTTGTAGCAAGGAAAATGACATAAGACAAGGTTAAGACTACTTAAGTGTGTTTAGTGTACTTTTGACTATTTAAGTAGTCAAGACCACCTTTGCATCTCTAAATTTCGGCCTCCACCAGAAAAAAGAAAGCCAGCCCTCTGCTCCACACTTCCTCCATAGCCACCATACCTTCAAACTCAAAACTACTTGCAATTGAAGTCAAGGAAGCACAACTGGAAGCTCTTTGGTGCTATTGCTTGAGTGCACCTAGGATCAAGCTCCAATTTCAGCATACCCATCAAGGTAAGGGTTCTCTTGCTCTCATGGGTTGTTTTCTGTATTTTTCAAGCAACCATGGAGCTAGGGCTAAGCTTGGAAGAGAGCCATGAGCTTGATGAACCAAGCTTAGTGAGGGGAGTGCACTTATTGAAGGTTTTGTGACCTAGTGTGAAGTGCACAGTGATGGCAGCGAATTTCTGGGTTTCTAGAGCCCAAAAGTTAGTACTAACTACTGTTAAAATCCTCCTAAGACCAAGCATTAGCTTGAGGAGGGCTGCCATAGTGATTTGGTTATGTTTATTATGTGTTTTATGGACTAACCTATGGTATATGTTGCTGCCACATTTCATGTGTTTGTTGTTTGTGTTTGGCTGCTGCATTTGGTTGCTATATCTTGTATATATGCATTGTGGTTTTTGTGTTTTAGTGTCTTTGGATGCAGGTTTTAATGATGGTTACATTGCCTATTGAATCCAAGTGCTACCCTTACTAAGTTTCTCAATGAAACTTACTCCCCTCAATTCTGTCATTTCAGGTCCAGCTGAAAGATCACCTTCAAACTAACCTTTGTGGTTTGAGTTTTGATCTGAAATTTCAGGTACATGAACGTCCATATGTCTAGTTGTGATCTGGAAAGTTTGGTGATTTTAGGAGCACATTTGGTATTTTTAATGGTGGTACTTATTGTGTTGTGCAGCAGCTGTCCAGCATCCTGTTTTTGGAGTCCATTGTGTCTCAGGACCTCCTGTAACCTAGGGTGCGTATTTAGCTGAGTTAAGACCATATTGTAGTGCATGTATGCATGTACATGTAGTGTATGTAAAATGAGACAAGTATGTGAACATTTGAGTAATGTTTTGGCTATGTAAGTGATGTGGTGCAAAGCTGCCTAAGTGTGAATGATAGGCTGCTTACTTGTAAATTCTGTTTTGGCCACATAAAGTTGCTAGATGCAAGAGAATGTAATTAATATGTGTAATGGACATGTATGGGATAGCCTTGGAGGGCTTTCCCCTTGTGAATGAAGTGTTTGCATGGTTTGGAAAAATTGTATGGGCAAAATGGTCCAAAAGTTGCCAGAATTTCGACTCTGGACATAAAGTTTAATATCTCCCTGTGTAGAATGAATCTTGGTATGAAATTTTGACCACACCTAGAGAACATCTAGAGGGTTAACTGGGATTTGGAATTTCTGGATTTAGAGCCCTGTAGCCAAAGATATGACGTTGCAAAGTTGGCTGAGTTACTGTTCATTTGGTCAGAATTTTGTAACCAACTTCAAAAATCCATAACTTGGTCCATAGGTGGGCTATTGATGTAAAAAAAAATTCCTTGGTTTTCTCTAAGTCTCTACTTGATAATGGAGCAAATAAAACAGGGGGGTATGTGGCTAGAATGATACAGTTTATTAGTGGAAGTTACAGGTGCAGTAGCTGGCCACTAGAACTTAACAAGATTGCCTAATGTGTGGAAGCCAAAACTAAGACTTGTGCTAGTGTTTTCCTTCTTAGCTGCCATGGTGTGCATGAAATGTGAATATGTGTGTGATGGTTGGACCAATATGCATGTATTTACATAGTGCCCAAGAGGGCCACTTGGGTATGCACACTAAGGGTAGTGTTCTGATGGCCTACAGAACATTACCAATCCTGGGAGTTTAAATGCACAGTTTTGGCACCATAACTGGACTACCCCAGAGTGGGTAACAGAAGTTGGTATCAGAGCATGGTTTATACATGTACATAGCATATAGTTGCATTGCATGCATCTACATATATGAACTCAGTTTGGTCAGCTGCTAGTGTCAAGTACCATTGAAATACCTATGATCTTTATATGTGCTCTATGATGGATCATCAATGCAGGAAGTAAACATGGTTGCCACAAGGAGAGGGGAACCACCCCGAAGGCCTCCTACTGATTCTGGGCAACAAAGAAATGAACAGAATAGAGGGAATCAGGGGCAACAGGGGGTAGCAAACCCTGAAGTGCCTCAGGTTTGGTTAGAGCTTCAGAGGAACTTAGCTCTAATCAATGAAAACTTAATGAGGCTGATTCAAGGACAACAGCAGGGAGTCCAAGTAGCTCCAGCAGAACTAGTTCAGGATGCACAGCAACAACCAGAAGAGGATACTAGGAACACATCTGAATATGTTCCTTCTGGAAGCTTAGAAGACACAAATGATGAGACCATTGAGGTGGAAGATGAGGATAGGAGAAATCCAAGAGGCAGAAGAGTAAGATCTGAGATTGGTCAGGTGTCCAGGACCAATCCCTCAGTCTATGACCATTCCTGCACTAGGAATGAGATTGAGGAAGGCCGTGAGAGAAGATCCAGGAGAAGGCAGAGAGATCATAGAGAGCATCACCATACAGAGGACTCTCATAGATCCAGGAGACATAGATCAGAGGATCTAGAGGGCCTAGATGAGGTCAGATTGTTGGAGAGGTTCCAAGGCCTAAGACCTCCACAGTTTGATGGAAGAGCTGGGCCAGAGAGAGCTGAGGAGTGGTTAATCTTCATAGAAAAGATGTTTGAGAGGATGCCACTCAGCTCCACCAAGAAGGTGTCACTGGCTACTTACAACTTGGTAGGCAGTGCAGAGATGTGGTGGAGAAACACCAGAGACAGGTATGCTTTCCAGAAGGGCAGAAGGCCAGGAAGAGATATTGAGATGAGCTGGCCAGAGTTCACACAGCTGTTCCAGGAACAGTACATCAGTGATGCCATCAAGGATATGAAGCAAGCTGAATTTGATGCTCTAAGGCAGGACAACCTCAGTGTCCTAGAGTATGAGCACAAATTCAATCAGTTGGTGAGGTATGCTCCTCAGTATCATGGACTAGAGGAATTGAAGGCCAAAAGATTTGTCAGAGGCCTAAAGTCAGACATTAGAAAGGCTGTTAGACCTTTTGGAGCAGTTACATACTATGAAGCAGTGCAGAAAGCTCTATTAGTAGAGCAAGAGGAGTATGAGACTAAGTACTTTCCCAGTGGACCAGGGGAAAGTAGTCAGGCAGGAGGCAAGCAGAAGAAGCCACCACATGGCAAGGGAATTGCCAAGAGTTCCCATTTTGGTGGTGAGGGCAAGGTTAAGGGGAAGTTCCCTGGCCTAAGGTGCCCTAAGTGTAGGAGGTTTCATGGAAAGAAACCTTGCTACTTTGATACCCAAGCGTGTCTAAGATGTGGATCCATGGATCATTGGATCAAAGACTGCCCACAGGCTCAAAGGAGGCCAGAAGACCAAGGTCCAGTAAGACCTATTGGGGCAGGACCTAGAGGAGGAGCACCAAGGGAGGGACAGCAGAGGCCAGTTCCTCCAGTGCCTCGGCCTCCAGTGCAGAGAGCTGGCAGAGTCTTCCAAGTGGAGAGGCCAGAGACATCAGAGCAGGGAGGAGCACTAAGAGGTAACATTTACCTTAATGGTATGCCTGTTAGTGTTCTGTTTGATACTGGTGCATCTGTGTCTATAGTGGCTAGGAAATTTGTTGAAGCCATGAAATTGCCTACTGAAATCATGCCTAGGATATCCTTAGTGAAAACAGCAGGTAGTCAATGTCTTTTCACTAATGACCTAGCTAAGGATTGTGAGCTAGTAGTAGGAAAGACTAAGGTTATGACTAATCTGCTAGTGTTGGACATTCCTAAGTATGATTTAGTGCTGGGTATGAATTGGCTTGCTATGCATAACATAAGAATTGATTGTGCTAAGAGGGAAATCACATTGCCTGATGGTGAAGTGCATGCATTAGTGAATTCTAAGGAATTAGTGTATGAAATGCATGGCATGGAGCTAGAGGTATTAGATGAGATACCTGTGATTTCTGAGCATGATTACTGTTATGCATTGAATGAATTGCACTGTGATAAGGAAGTGGACAGAATACCTATAGTGAGAGACTTTCCACAAGTCTTTCCTAAAGACCTGCCAGGTATTCCTCCACAAAGGGAGATTGAATTTGAAATCAAGCTGCAACCAGAAGCTAGTCCAATATCCATACCTCCTTACAGAATGCCAATCACAGAGATGAATGAGCTCAAGAAACAACTTGATGAACTTCTTGAAAAAGGGTTCATAAGGCCAAGTGTTTCACCATGGGGAGCTCCTGTTCTCTTTGTGAAAAAGAAGGATGGATCTTTGAGACTATGCATTGACTACAGGAAGCTTAATGCAGTGACTATCAAGAACAAGTATCCACTCCCTAGGATTGAGGATCTGTTTGATCAACTCAAGGGAGCTAAGATCTTCTCCAAGATAGATTTGAGATCTGGATACTTCCAATTGAGAGTAAAGGAAGAAGATATTCCTAAGACTGCATTCAGGACCAGATATGGGCATTATGAGTACACAGTCATGCCATTTGGTTTGACTAATGCCCCAGCTGCTTTCATGGACTTGATGAACAGGGTGTTCAGACCACATCTGGACAAATTTGTGGTTGTGTTCATTGATGACATCCTAGTGTATTCCAAGGATGAAAATGAACATGAACATCATCTGAAGATTGTCTTAAAGACTCTGTTGCAGCATCAGCTTTATGCCAAGTTATCCAAGTGTGAATTCTGGATAAGGGAAGTGTCTTTCCTAGGACACATCATAGATGCACAAGGCCTTAAGGCAGACCCTGAAAAGGTCAAGGCAGTGCAAGAGTGGGAAAGACCAAAGACTGTGAAGGAAATCAGAAGTTTCCTAGGATTAGCTGGATACTACAGGAGATTTGTATCAGGCTTTTCCATGATTGCCTCAGTTCTTACTCATCTGACCAAGAAGGGTCAAAGATTTGAGTGGACTGAGAAGTGTGAAAATAGTTTCCAGGAGCTCAAGCAAAGGTTGATTAAAGCTCCAGTGTTGATTCTTCCTGATCCAAGTAAGCCCTACATCATATATACAGATGCATCTAGATCTGGGTTAGGTTGTGTGCTTATGCAAGACAGAAATGTCATTGCTTATGGGTCAAGGTAGTTAAGACCCCATGAGCAAAATTATCCTACCCATGACCTAGAACTGGCAGCAGTGATTTTTGCTCTAAAGCAATGGAGACATTACTTGATGGGTAGTTCCTTTGTGATCTACACTGACCATAAGAGCCTAAAGTACTTGTTCACTCAGAAAGAGTTGAACATGAGGCAAAGGAGATGGTTAGAGTACATCAAGGACTATGACTGCAGTATACAGTACACAGAGGGCAAAGGCAATCTAGTAGCAGATGCCTTGAGCAGGAAGTACACAGGACTTTTGAAAGGAGGATCCTTAGCTGATCATGATGAGCAAAATAGTCTGCTATGCCTATGGCATAAATGGCATAAGTGGGAGGAAGCCCAAATTTACACATTGACAATTCAGTCTGGATGGATTGAAGAAGCCAAAAAGGCACAGGAGACAGATCCTGATCTGAAAAAGATCTCAGGAGAGGAAAAAGGTTCCTTGTATCAATCCTTTGCCTACAAGCAAGGATTACTGTACTTCAAGGACCGAATATATGTGCCTAAAGGAGCAAAGCTCAGGGATGAAATACTTGAAGAAGCTCACACAAGCAAGTTGAACATCCATCCAGGAAGTGAGAAAATGTATAAAGATTTGAAGACTCACTTCTGGTGGCCACATATGAAGAGAGACATAGCTACTTATGTCTCCAAATGTGCCACATGCCAGAGGGTAAAGGTAGAGCACCAGAAGCCAGCTGGCACCCTACAGACTCTACCTATACCAGTGAGGAAGTGGGGCAACATAACCATGGACTTTTTGACTGGGTTGCCTATGACCAGACTAAGGCATGATACAATCTAGGTCATTGTGGATGGGCTAACCAAATGTTCCCACTTCTTACATATGAAACTCATAGACTCCTTGGAGAAGTTAGCCCAGATGTATGTCCAGGAGATAGTGAGACTACATGGAGTGCCAGACTCCATTGTATCTGATAGAGATCCAAGATTTACAGCTCAGTTTTGGAGTGCTTTTCATAAAGCACTATGAACCAAAATCCACCTGAGTACTGCTTATCATCCTCAGACAGATGGGCAATCTGAAAGGGTGATACAGATACTGGAAGACATGCTCAGGAGCTGTGTGTTAGATTTCAAAGGTGAATGGGACCAACACTTGCCATTGGTGGAATTCTCATATAACAATAGTTACCAAAGCACCATTGGCATGGCACCTTATGAAGCATTATATGGAAGAAGGTGCATGACACCCCACTGTTGGGTGGAAGCCTCAGACAGGCTAGAGTTGGGTCCTGAAATTATTGAAGAGACTACTGCCAAAATCAAGAAGATTCAAGAGAGATTAAAGGCAGCCAATGAAAGGACCACAGCCTATGTCAACAAAAGAAGGAGAGACTTGGAATTTGAGGTTGGTGACAATGTTTGGCTGAAAGTTGCACCAACCAAAGGCACTGTCAGATTTGGCAAAAGAACCAAGTTAGCTCCAAGATACATCAGTCCTTATGAGATCTTGGATAGAGTTGGCAAGGTAGCATACAGGTTAGCTCTACCGCCAAGCATGTCAAGTGTTCATAATGTTTTTCACATCAGTATGCTTAAGAAGTGTCTACTGGACACAAAGCATGCTATTGTAGTGGAAGACATACAGTTGGAACCTAACTTGACATATGAAGAGAAACCTATAGCTATCTTAGCCAAGGATACCAGAAGGTTAAGAAACAAACATATTCCCATGGTTAAAGTTCAGTGGTCACACCACTCTGAAAGAGAAGCAACCTGGGAAACTGAAAAAGACCTTATGGAAAGGTATCCTGAAGAATACCCGAAGCTAAAGGCTATTTTGGAGGACCAAAATTTTTAAGGGGGGGAGGATTGTTACCACCTCACAAAATGGGAGAATTACAAGTGTGTCATAATGGCTAAAAACCATTATATTGTGTAATTCTCACCATAGTGATTGAAGTGTGGGGGGTAAAAGGCATGATCAACACCTCCTTAAAAGTGTTCCAAGTTGGTAACTTGGTCCCCAAGAAAAGCCTTAAGGATTGCTTGTTTGTCAAGCAACCTATGGACTTTTTTGTAAGGATTTTGGAAATTCGGGTACTCAATTGCAAAACTTTCACAAAAGAGATTTGGAGAGTTATGGGAAGGATATGAATGGTATGAAAGTGCTATTGGAGGACCAAATTGCTTATGGAAGACAACTAAGGACAAAGAAAACACAAAAAGGCATAAAGGACCTAAGTGTTCTAATGTAGGCCTTAAGATGTGTATGTCTATGACTTAAGTCAAATGGAAGTTTTGTGGGGTTATCCCACATAAGGAGGGCTGCTAAAGGAAGATAAGGATGGTCAAATGTGGGCCAAGAGATTAAGACTAAGAAACCATAGTCTTGTAGCAAGGAAAATGACATAAGACAAGGTTAAGACTACTTAAGTGTGTTTAGTGTACTTTTGACTATTTAAGTAGTCAAGACCACCTTTGCTTCTCTAAATTTCGGCCTCCACCAGCAAAAAGAAAGCCAGCCCTCTCCTCCACACTTCCTCCATAGCCACCATACCTTCAAACTCAAAACTACTTGCAATTGAAGTCAAGGAAGCACAATTGGAAGCTATTTGGTGCTATTGCTTGAGTGCACCTAGGATCAAGCTCCAATTTCAGCATACCCATCAAGGTAAGGGTTCTCTTGCTCTCATGGGTTGTTTTCTGTATTTTCAAGCAACCATGGAGCTAGGGCTAAGCTTGGAAGAGAGCCATGAGCTTGATGAACCAAGCTTAGTGAGGGGAGTGCACTTATTGAAGGTTTTGTGACCTAGTGTGAAGTGCACAGTGATGGCAGCGAATTTCTGGGTTTCTAGAGCCCAAAAGTTAGTACTAACTACTGTTAAAATCCTCCTAAGACCAAGCATTAGCTTGAGGAGGGCTGCCATAGTGATTTGGTTATGTTTATTATGTGTTTTATGGACTAACCTATGGTATATGTTGCTGCCACATTTCATGTGTTTGTTGTTTGTGTTTGGCTGCTGCATTTGGTTGCTATATCTTGTATATATGCATTGTGGTTTTTTTGTTTTAGTGTCTTTGGATGCAGGTTTTAATGATGGTTACATTGCCTATTGAATCCAAGTGCTACCCTTACTAAGTTTCTCAATGAAACTTACTCCCCTCAATTCTGTCATTTCAGGTCCAGCTGAAAGATCACCTTCAAACTAACCTTTGTGGTTTGATTTTTGATCTGAAATTTCAGGTACATGAACTTCCATATGTCTAGTTATGATCTGGAAAGTTTGGTGATTTTAGGAGCACATTTGGTATTTTTAATGGTGGTACTTATTGTGTTGTGCAGCAGCTGTCCAGCATCCTGTTTTTGGAGTCCATTGTGTCTCAGGACCTCCTGTAACCTAGGGTGCGTATTTAGCTGAGTTAAGACCATATTTTAGTGCATGTATGCATGTACATGTAGTGTATGTAAAATGAGACAAGTATGTGAACATTTGAGTAATGTTTTGGCTATGTAAGTGATGTGGTGCAAAGCTGCCTAAGTGTGAATGATAGGCTGCTTACTTGTAAATTCTGTTTTGGCCACATAAAGTTGCTAGATGCAAGAGAATGTAATTAATATGTGTATTGGACATGTATGGGATAGCCTTGGAGGGCTTTCCCCTTGTGAATGAAGTGTTTGCATGGTTTGGAAAAATTGTATGGGCAAAATGGTCCAAAAGTTGCCAGAATTTCGACTCTGGACATAAAGTTTAATATCTCCCTGTGTAGAATGAACCTTGGTATGAAATTTTGACCACACCTAGAGGACATCTAGAGGGTTAACTGGGATTTGGAATTTCTGGATTTAGAGCCCTGTAGCCAAAGATATGATGTTGCAAAGTTGGCTGAGTTACTGTTCATTTGGTCAGAATTTTGTAACCAACTTAAAAAATCCATAACTTGGTCCATAGGTGGGCTATTGATGTAAAACAAAATTCCTTGGTTTTCTCTAAGTCTCTACTTGATAATGGAGCAAATAAAACAGGGGGTATGTGGCTAGAATGATACAGTTTATTAGTGGAAGTTACAGGTGCAGTAGCTGGTCACTAGAACTTAACAAGATTGCCTAATGTGTGGAAGCCAAAACTAAGACTTGTGCTAGTGTTTTCCTTCTTTGCTGCCATGGTGTGCATGAAATGTGAATATGTGTGTGATGGTTGGACCAATATGCATGTATTTACATAGTGCCCAAGAGGGCCACTTGGGTATGCACACTAAGGGTAGTGTTCTGATGGCCTACAGAACATTACCAATCCTGGGAGTCTAAATGCACAGTTTTGGCACCATAACTGGACTACTTCGAAGTGGGTAACAGAAGTTGGTATCAGAGCATGGTTTATACATGTACATTGCATATAGTTGGCATTGCATGCATCTACATATATGAACTCAGTTTCGTCACCTGCTAGTGTCAAGTACCATTGAAATACCTATGATCTTTATATGTGCTCTATGATGGATCATCAATGCAAGAAGTAAACATGGTTGCCACAAGGATAGGGGATCCAGCCTGAAGGACGCCTACTGATTCTAGGCATCAAAGAAATGAACAGAATAGAGGGAATCAGGGGCAACAGGAGGTAGCAAACCCTGAAGTGCCTCAGGTTTGGTTAGAGCTTCAGAGGAACTTAGCTCTAATCAATGAAAACTTAATGAGGCGGATTCAAGGACAACAGCAGGGAGCCCAAGTAGCTTCAGTAGAACCAGTTTGTGATGCACAGCTACAACCAGAAGAGGATACTTGGAACACATCTGAATATGTTCCTTCTGGAAGCTTAGAAGACACAAATCGTGAGACCATTGAGGTGGAAGATGAGGATAGGAAAAATACAAGAGGCAGGAGAGTAATATCTGAGATTGGTCAGGTGTCCAGGACCAATCCCTCAGTCTACAACCATTCCTGCACTAGGAATGAGATTGAGGAAGGCCATGAGAAAAGATCCAGGAGAAGGCGGAGAGATCATAGAGAGAATCACCATATAGAGGAATCTCATAGATCCAGGAGACGTAGATCAGAGGATCTAGAGGGCCTAGATGAGGTCAGATTGTTGGAGAGGTTCCAAGGCCTAAGACCTCCACAGTTTGATGGAAGAGCTAGGCCAGAGAGAGCTGAGGAGTGGTTAATCTTCATAGAAAAGATGTTTGAGAGGATGCTACTCAGCTCCACCAAGAAGGTGTCACTGGCTACTTACAACTTGGTAGGTAGTGCAGAGATGTGGTGGAGAAACACCAGAGATAGGTATGCTTTCCAGAAAGGCAGAAGGCCAGGAAGAGACATTGAGATGAGCTAGCCAGAGTTCACATAGCTGTTCCAGGAACAGTACACAGTGATGCCATCAAGGATATGAAGCAAGCTAAGTTGATGCTCTAAGGCAGGACAACCTCAGTTTCCTAGAGTATGAGCACAAATTCAATCAGTTGGTGAAGTATGCTCCTCAGTATCATGGATTTGAGGAATTGAAGGCCAAAAGATTTGTCAGAGGCCTAAAGTCAGACATTAGAAAGGCTGTTAGACATTTTGGAGCAGTTACATACTATGAAGCAGTGCAGAAAGCTCTATTAGTAAAGCAAGAGAAGTATCAGACTAAGTACTTTCCCAGTGGACCGGGGGAAAGTAGTCAGGCAGGAGGCAAGCAGAAAAAGGCACCACATGGCAAAGGAATTGCCAAGAATTCTCATCTTGGTGGTGAGGGCAAGGTTAAGGGGAAGTTCCTTGGCCTAAGGTGCCCTAAATGCAAGAAGTTTCATGGGAAGAAACCTTGCTATTTTGACACCCAAGCGTGTCTAAGATGTGGATCCATGGATCATTGGATCAAAGACTGCCCACAGGTTCAAAGGAGGCCAGAAGACCAAGGTCCAGTAAGACCTATTGGGGCAAGACCTAGAGGAGGAGCACCAAGGGAGGGACAGCAGAGGCCAGCTCCTCCAGTGCCTCAGCCTCCAGTGTAGAGATCTGGCAGAGTCTTCCAAGTGGAGAGGCAAGAGACATCAGAGCAGGGAGGAGCACTAAGAGGTAACATTTACCTTAATGGTGTGCCTGTTAGTTTTCTATTTGATACTGGTGCATCTGTGTCTATAGTGGCTAGGAAATTTGTTGATGCCATAAAATTGCCTACTGAAATCATGCCTAGGATATGCTTAGTGAAAACAGCAGGTAGTCAATGTCTTTTCACTAATGACCTAGCTAAGGATTGTGAGCTAATAGTAGGAAAGACTAAGGTTATGACTAATCTGCTAGTGTTGGACATTCCTAAGTATGATTTAGTGCTGGGTATGAATTGGCTTGCTATGCATAACATAAGAATTGATTGTGCTAAGGGGGAAATCACATTGCCTGAAGGTGACATGCATGCATTAGATAATTCTAAGGAATTAGTGTATGAAATGCGTGGCATGGAGCTAGAGGTATTAGAAGAGATACTTGTGATTTCTGAGCATGATTACTATTATGCATTGAATGAATTGCACTGTGATAAAGAAGTGGACAAAATACCTATAGTGAGAGACTTTCCACAAGTCTTTTCTAAAGTCCTTCCAGGTATTCCTCCATAAAGGGAGATTGAATTTGAAATCAAGCTGCAACCAGAAGCTAGTCCAATATCCATACGTCTTTACAGACTGCCAATCACAGAGATGAATGAGCTCAAGAAACAACTTGATGAACTTTTTGGAAAAGGGTTCATAAGGCCAAGTGTTTCACCATGGGGAGCTCCTGTTCTCTTTGTGAAAAAGAAGGATGGATCTTTGAGACTATGCATTGACTACAGGAAGCTTAACGCAGTGACTATCAAGAACAAGTATCCACTCCCTAGGATTAACGATCTGTTTGATCAACTCAAGGGAGCTAAGATCTTCTCCAAGATAGATTTGAGATCTGGATACTTCCAGTTGAGAGTAAAGGAAGAAGATATTCCTAAGATTGCATTCAGGACCAGATATGGGCATTATGAGTACACAGTCATGCCATTTGGTTTGACTAATGCCCCAGCTGCTTTTATGGACTTGATGAACAGGGTGTTCAGACCACATCTGGACAAATTTGTGGTTTTTTTCATTGATGACATCCTAGTGTATTCGAAGGATGAAAATGAACATGCACATCATCTGAACATTGTCTTAAAGTCTCTGTTGCAGCATCAGCTTTATGCCAAGTTATCCAAGTGTGAATTCTGGATAAGGGAAGTGTCTTTCCTAGGACACATCATAGATGCACAAGGCCTTAAGGCAAACCCAAAAAAGGTCAAGGCAGTGCAAGAGTGGGAAAGACCAAAGACTGTGAAGGAAATCAGAAGTTTCCTAGGATTAGCTGGATACTACAGGAGATTTGTATCAGGCTTTTCCATGATTGCCTCCGTTGTTACTCATCTGACCAAGAAGGGTCAAAGATTTGAGTGGACTGAGAAGTGTGAAAAGAGTTTCCAGGAGCTCAAACAGAGGTTGATTAAAGCTCCAGTGTTGATTCTTCCTGATCCAAGTAAGCCCTACATCATATATACAGATGCATCTAGATCCGGGTTAGGTTGTGTGCTTATGCAAGACAGAAATGTCATTGCTTATGGGTCAAGGCAGTTAAGACCCCATGAGCAAAATTATCCTACCCATGACCTACAACTGGTAGCAGTGATTTTTGCTCTAAAGCAATGGAGGCATTACTTGATGGGTAGTTCCTTTGTGATTTAGATTGACCAAAAGAGCCTAAAGTACTTGTTCACTCAGAAAGAGTTGAACATGAGGCAAAGGAGATGGTTAGAGTACATCAAGGACTATGACTATAGTATACAGTACACAGAGGGCAAAGGCAATCTAGTAGCAGATGCCTTGAGTAGGAAGTACACAGGACTTTTGAAAGGAGGATCCTTAACTGATCATGATGAGCAATATATTTTGATATGCCTATGGCATAAATGCATAAGTGGGAGGAAGCCCAAATTTACACATTGACAATTCAGTCTGGATGGATTGAAGAAGCCAAAAAGGCACAGGAGACAGATCCTGATTCAAACAAGATCTCAGGAGAGGAAAAAGGTTCCTTGTATCAATCCTTTGCCTACAAGCAAGGATTACTGTACTTCAAGGACCGAATATATGTGCCTAAAGGAGCAAAGCTTAGGGATGAAATACTTGGAGAAGCTCACTGAAGCAAGTTGAACATCGATCCAGGAAGTGAGAAAATGTATAAAGATTTGAAGAGTCACGTCTGGTGGCAACATATGAAGAGACACATAGCTACTTATGTCTCCAAATGTGCCACATGCCAGAGGGTAAAGGTAGAGCACCAGAAGCCAGCTGGTATCCTACAGACTCTACCTATACCAGTGAGGAAGTGGGGCAACATAACCAAGGACTTTTTGACTGGGTTGCCTATGACAAGATTAAGGCATGATACAATCTGGGACATTGTGGATAGGCTAACCAAATGTTCCCACTTCCTACCTATGAAACTCACAGACTCCTTGGAGAAGTTAGCCCAGATGTATGTCCAGGAGATAGTGAAACTACATAGAGTGCCAGACCCCATTGTATCTGATAGAGACCCCAGATTTAAAGCTCGATTTTGGAGTGCTTTTCATAAAGCACTAGGAACCAAAATCCACCTAAGTACTGCTTATCATCCTCAGACAGATGGGCAATCTGAAAGGGTGATATAGATACTGGAAGACATGCTCAGGAGCTGTGTGTTGGATTTCAAGGGTGAATGGGACCAACACTTGCCATTGGTGGAATTCTCATATAACAATAGTTACCAAAGCACCATTGGCATGGCAACTTATGAAGCATTATATGGAAGAAGGTGCATGACACCCCACTGTTGGGTGGAAGCCTTAGATAGGCTAGAGTTGGGTCCTGACATTATTGAAGAGACTACTACCAAAATCAAGAAGATTCAAGAGAGATTAAAGCCAGTCAATGAAAGGACCACAACCTATGTCAACAAAAGAAGGAGAGACTTGGAATTTGAGGTTGGTGACAATGTTTGGCTGAAAGTTGTACCAACCAAACGCACTGTCAGATTTGGAAAAAGAACCAAGTTAGCTCTAAGATACATTGGTCCTTATGAGATCTTGGATAGAGTTGGCAAGGTAGCATACAGGTTAGCTTTACCGTCAAGCATGTCAAGTGTTCATATTGTTTTTCACATCAGTATGCTTAAGAAGTGTCTATTAGACACAAAGCATGCTATTGTAGTGGAAGACATACAGTTGGAACCTAACTTGACATATGAAGAGAAACCTATAGCTATCTTAGCCAAGGATACCAGAAGGTTAAGAAACAAACATATTCCCATGGTTAAAGTTCAGTGGTCACACCACTTTGAAAGAGAAGCAACCTGGGAAACTGAAAAAGACCTTATGGAAAGGTATCCTGAAGAATACCCGAAGCTAAAGGCTATTTTGGAGGACCAAAATTTTTAAGGGGGGGAGGATTGTTACCACCTCACAAAATGGGAGAATTACAAGTGTGTCATAATGGCTAAAAACCATTATATTGTGTAATTCTCACCATAGTGATTGTAGTGTGGGGGGAAAAAGGTATGATCAACACCTCCTTAAAAGTGTTCCAAGTTGGTAACTTGGTCCCCAAGAAAAGCCTTAAGGATTGCTTGTTTGTCAAGCAACCTATGGACTTTTTTGTAAGATTTTGAAAATTCGGGTACTCAATTGCAAAACTTTCACAAAAGAGATTTGGAGAGTTATGGGAAGGATACGTATGGCATGAAAGTGCTATTGGAGGACCAAATTGTTTATGGAAGACAACTAATGACAAAGAAAACACAAAAAGGCATAAAGGACCTAAGTGTTCTAATGTAGGCCTTAAGAAGTGTATGTCTATGACTTAAGTCAAATGGAAGTTTTGTGGGGTTATCCCACATAAGGAGGGCTGCTAAAGGAAGATAAGGATGGCCAAATGTGGTCCAAGAGATTAAGACTAAGAAACCATAGTCTTGTAGCAAGGAAAATGACATAAGACAAGGTTAAGACTACTTAAGAGTGTTTAGTGTACTTTTGACTATTTAAGTAGTCAAGACCACCTTTGCTTCTCTAAATTTCGGCCTCCACCAGTGAAAAGAAAGCCAGCCCTCTCCTCCACACTTCCTCCATAGCCAGCATACCTTCAACATCAAAACTACTTGCAATTAAAGTCAAGGAAGCACAATTGGAAGCTATTTGGTGCTATTGCTTGAGTGCACCTAGGATCAAGCTCCAATTTCAGCATACCCATCAAGGTAAGGGTTCTCTTGCTCTCATGGGTTGTTTTCTGTATTTCCAAATTTCCATGGAGCTAGGACTAAGCTTGGAAGAGAGCCATGTGCTTGATGAACCAAGCTTAGTGAAGGGAGTGCACTTATTAAAGGTTTTGTGACCTAGTGTGAAGTGCACAGTGATGGCAGCGAATTTCTGGGTTTCTAGAGCCCAAAAGTTTGTACTAACTAGTTTTAAAATCCTCATAAGACCAGGCATTAGCTTGAGGAGGGCTGCCATAGTGATTTGGTTATGTTTATTATGTGTTTTATGGACTAACCTATGGTATATGTTGCTGCCACATTTCATGTGTTTGTTGTTTGTGCTTGGCTGCTGCATTTGGTTACTATATCTTTATATATGCATTTTGGATTTTGTGTTTTAGTGTCTTTGGACGCATGTTTTAATGATGGTTACGTTGCCTATTGAATCCAAGTGTTACCCTTACTAAGTTTCTCAATGAAACTTACTCCCCTCAATTCTGTCATTTCAGGTCCAGCTGAATGATCACCTTCAAACTAACCTTTGTGGTTTGAGTTTTGATCTGAAATTTCAGGTACATGAACTTCCATATGTATAGTTATGATCTGGAAAGTTTGGTGATTTTAGGAGCACATTTGGTATTTTTAATGGTGGTACTTATTGTGTTGTGCAGCAGCTGTCCAGCATCCTGTTTTTGGAGTCCATTGTGTCTCAGGACCTCCTGTAACCTAGGGTGCGTATTTAGCTGAGTTAAGACCATATTTTAGTGAATGTATGCATGTACATGTAGTGTATGTAAAATGAGACAAGTATGTGAACATTTGAGTAATGTTTTGGCTATGTAAGTGATGTGGTGCAAAGCTGCCTAAGTGTGAATGATGGGCTGCTTACTTGTAAATTCTGTTTTGACCACATAAAGTTGTTAAAAGAAAGGGAATGTAATTCCTATGTGTAATGGACATATGTGGGACAGCCTTGGAGGGCTTTCCCCTTGTGAATGAAGTGTGTGCATGGTTTGGAAAAATTGTATGGGCAAAATGGTCCAAAAGTTCCCAGAATTTCGACTCTGGACCTAAAGTTTCATAGCTCCCTGTGTAGAATGAATATTGGTTTGAAATTTTCACCACACCTAGAGGACATCTTGGGGGTTAACTAGGATTTCGAATTTCTGGATTTAGAGCCCTGTATCCAAAGATATGATGTTGCAAATTTGGCTGAGTTACTGTTATTTGGTCAGAATTTTGTAACCAACTTCAAAAATCCATAACTTGGTCCATAGGTGGGCTATTGATGTAAAAAAAAATTCTTTGGTTTGATCTAAGTCTCCACTTGATAATGGAGCAAGGAAAACAGGGGGCTATGTGGCTAGAATGATGCATTTTATTACTGGAAGTTACAGGTGCAGTACCTGGTCACTAGGACTTAAGAAGATTGCCTAATGTGTGGAAGCCAAAACTAAGACTTGTGCTAGTGTTTTCCTTCTTAGCTGCCATAGTGTGCATAAATGTAAATATGTGTGTTATCGTTAGATCAATATGCAGGCATTTACATAGTGCTCAAGAGGGTCACTTGAGTCT